>CAUYQU010030755.1:0-32134 GCA_963574635.1 Cheracebus regulus
TTGGGTTCCGCAGGTACGTAGAAGTTGCCAGCTTTCCTTGCCATCCTTGCCATTCGAATTTCAGTTCTGTACATCTGCCTATATTCCTTGTGATAATGCTTTGCTTTTTCATAGATAAGCTTCCTCCTCGCCTTTCGAAGCATCTTTTGGGCAAACTTCTTTCTCAGGCGCTTGATCTTCAGCTCTGCGAAATTTCTTCGCTTTTTCTTAAGGGTTTCTGGCACAGCAGGAACCTTCTTCTTCTTCTCTTCTACACCCTTTGCCTAGACTGGTCTCAAACTCCTGGGCTCAAGTGATCCTCCCGCCTCTGCCTCCCACACTGCTCGGGATACAGGCGTGAGCCACTGCGCCATCCACATCTTTCCTTTGAGGGCTTTCTCTTTGCCTTGCATTTGTCTTCACGTGTTCATTCGTGCACCAGGCACAGGTGGAGCCCCGCCGTGCGCACCCGCATCTGTGCATGGTCCTCCGTGTGCACCATTCCTGGGCTCCCTCAGACTTTTCATCTGCCAGTACCCTTGTCACATTCTTCTCCATCGTGGCACACAGTGTCTAAAGGTGACACCTCCCTAACTAGAGACGCATGAGTGGCAGCAGCAATGAGCTGTCCCATTTGCCAGTCATCGGTGCAGATGAGCCAGACTGAGAGAGCTGGGTGCCAATCACGCCACGAGGGGAGAGGCTCTCTGCCCACAGAGGGTGGGTGATGTCCACACCTGCCTTCCTGGGCTGTTTGAGCACAAACCTCCCAGCGATTTTTTTTTTTTTTTTTTCCTGATGCAATCTCGGCTCACTGCAATCTTTGCCTCCCAGGTTCAGGCAATTCTCCTGCCTCAGCCTCCCGAGTAGCTGGGATTACAGGTGCCCGCCACCAAGCCTAGCTAATTTTTGTATTTTTAGTAGAGACAGGGTTTCACCAGTTTAGCCAGGCTGGTTTCGAACTCCTGACCTCAAGTAATCTGCCACCGTGGCCTCCCAAAGCACTGGGATTACAGGCGTGAGCAACCACATGTGCTCACCCTCCAGCAGCTCTTCAATGCACATCTGACCTACTGATGCTACTTTTGGGAGTTTATCCTTTTGTGTTGTTTTCTCAGTGGGCCAGTAATCGTGGCTCACAGACAGGAGTACTCCGTGTGTGCCGGACATCCTGCTGAAAACTTGACACTGATCTCATTTAAACCTGCAACAGTCTTGAGGTGGGTGCTGTTGTTATCTCCGTGTTACAGAGGAATAAAAGGAGCTCAGAGAGGTTAGTTTACTTACCCAAGGCCGCCCAGCCAGGCGGCAGGGCTGGGAACACAGGCATGAAGTGAAGTAGCCCAGCCCTGGACTGCCTGGATGTGACTATTGGGCACTTGAAATGTAACTGGTACAATTGAAATGAAATGTTTTTAAAAATCAGATTTACTGAGAGGGGACGGAGTTGGTAAAAAAATAAAAAGTATTAGCCAGGTGTGGTAGCAGGTGCCTGTAATCCTAGCTACTCGGGAGGCTGAGGCAGGAGAATTGCTGGAACCCTGAAGGCAGAAGTTTCAGTGAGCCGAAATCATGCCATTGCACTCCAGCCTGGGTGACAAGAGTAGAACTCCATCTCAAAAAAAAAAAAAAAAAGCCGGGCGTGATGGCGGACAGCTGTAATCCCAGCTACTCAGGAGGCTAGGGCAGGAGAATCGCTTGAACCCAGGAGGAAGAGGTTGTAGTGCACTACATTCCAGCTTGGGCGACAGAGTGAGACTCAGTCTCAAAAAAAAAAAAAAAAAGAACTGCTGAGATATTTGTGCTGAAACAGCCCCAGGAAGGCAGGTGTGGGCAGAGAGCCCGTCCCCGAGTGGTGTGATTGGCACCCAGCTTTCTCAGTCTGGCTCATCTGTGCCGACGACTGGCAGACGGGACAGCTCATTGCTCCTGCCACTCATGCGTCTCTAGTTATGGGAGAGGGTGGCACCTTTAGATGCTCTGTGCTGCGATGGGAGAGAATGTGACAAAGGTGCTGGCAGATGATAAGCCTGAGGGAGCCCAGGAATGGTGCACACGGAGGACCATGCACAGATGCGGGCGGGCACGGCGGGGCTCCACCTGTGCCTGGTGCACGAATGAATCCGTGAATATAAGTAAAAGGTAGAGAAAAAGCCCTCAAAAGAAAGATATGGCTGGGTGCAGTGGCTCACGCCTGTAATCCCAGCACTTTGGGAGGCTGAGGCAGGATGATCACTTGAAGCCAGGAGTTCAAGACCAGCCTGGGCAACATGGTGTGACCCCATCTCTATTTAAACAAAAAAGAAAAGAAAAAAAATGTAAACACTTAATAACGATTCTCATTGTCTGAGGGAAGAAGAAGGATGGCAGGGGACTCTTTAACCACGAATTTTAGTTTGATCTGCAATATTCTCCCCCTTTGGCATTTTCCGTTTTGTTCGAGAAAAAAAGACCCAAAAAATTGGAGGTCAATCTTTTAAAGCATAGAACAACCCGGAGAAAAGAACTGCTGATTCATGTCCATCCTTTTAGCTTTCTTATGTTTTGTTAACACTGGAGCCATAATGGGATGTGAGGGAATTTGGGGTGATGGAACTGTTCTGTGTTTTGGTTGCGGGTGGTCACATGCCACGTGCATTTGCCAAAAGCTCAGGACTGCACCTAAAAAGGGTGAATTGTGCTGTATGCAAATTATGCCTTTATTTTAAAAATGCTAATTTTTTTCTTTCTTTCTCACATTAAGGAGACAGATTTGACAGCCTTTAAATTAAGATCTCTGTGTATAAAACAAAACTCACACTAAAATTATAAGTTAAGAAATAGACCTGGAAAAAACGTATATCCCCTGTGACAGAAATACCGTCAATAATCTTAACATGTGAACCACACAGAAGAGGAACAAAGCTGGATTCCAGTAGGCAAGTGGGCAAAAGACACAGAGACATTCGCAAATCGGAAAGGGAGGGAGTGGCCAACCAGCACCACAGGAGGACGTTCCTGCACACAAGAAATCAAAATCCAACGCCGCCCATCACAACCAGGAACCAGGAACCAATCTCACAGGAACCCCAGGCAGTGGGGGAGGCCGGGGCAGCAACTCTCCTGCTCGGCAGTAGGATTGTCAGGGCCTTCTGGGGGACGGAGACAAGATCTTTTCATCTTTGGGGTCCATTTGTGGGAATCGAGACCAAAGAAACCTAAACACGGACAAAAGCTTCATCCCCAAAGGCGTTATTTGCAGCATTATTTATTGTAAAAGTCACCAAAATAAAAACAGAGGTACTAATATCTTTATTTAATTTATTTTGAGACAGAACCTCACTCTTGTTGCACAGGCTGGAGTGCAGTGCCGTGATTTTGGCTCACTGCAAACCTTCACCTCCCAGGTCCAAGCGATTCTCCTGCCTCAGCCTCCCAGGTAGCTGGATTACAGGCACGCAACACCGAGTCCAGCTAATTTTTGTGTTTTCAGTAGAGATGGGGTTTTGCCATGTTGGGCAGGCTGGTCTCGAACTCCTGATCTCAAGTGATCCGCCTGCCTTGGTCTCCCAAAGTGCTTGGATTACAGGCATAGGCCACTGGAATATTAGCACCTAGGGAGTGCGCATCCTAGGTACTAGGCACAAATATTTTTAAAACATTGACAAACAGAGCTATGAAGAGAGGGTTATCATGCTTGTATGTATGCCTGATTACAAAAACTATCACATGCAGGGTTGATGGCTCATGCCTGTAACCCCAGCACTTTGGGAAGCTAAGGAGGCAGGCTCACTTTGAACCCAGGAGTTGGAGACAAGCCTGGGCAACATGGCAAATCCCCATCTCAACAAAAAATACCAAATAATAGCCAGGCATGGTAGTATGCGCCTCTGGTCCCGGCTACGCTGGAGGCTAAGGTGGGAGAATCACTTGAGCCCACAAGTTGGAGGCTGTACTGCAGTGGGCCGAGATCACACCACTGCACTTCAGTCTGGTTGACAGAGTGAGACCCCATCTCAAGAAAAAAAAAACAAACAAGCACCACCACCAACACCTATTATAAAAGACTCTACAAAAACCACAACCTGGCACAAAAGCCATCACAACCTGCCACCAAAAATGCGTCAAGGACATCTCCCCCACAATTGCCTGTTCACCCTCAGACTGGTGTCACCTTTATTATCGATCTTTGCAGCCAAGGATAATTATTTCAAAACAATTATGTAATCCTCCTCTTCTTTCCCTTGAAAAGCCTTCTTCTTCCTTTACCTCTCTGCATATGCATGTCATTTACTATGACATGCATTTCCCACTGCAGTGATCTATTCCCAAATAAACATATTTCCTTTTGGAAGCCTCTCTCTGGTTCTTATTTAGTTTGACATTGCAATAGCAAAACACTCAGGGAAAGGGGAAAAAAAAAACCCTTAAATTTGTGCCAAGAAGGAATTGGGTAAGAACGCTATAAACCCTTCCCAGGGTACTATGATTTTAAAAGACTGAAGATGGCGTGGCAGAAGGGGAAATGCTTCTAGAAATTAAGTATCCAAAACCAGGCTGCCCACTTGAAAATATTAGTTAGGACATCAGCTTGTCAAGAAGCAGTCCCCAAATCCAGGCAGAGCAGAGCCTGGGAGAACAACCATCAGCTCACCAGCTCTCCCCAGTGTCGCCCTTAGAGAAGGAACTGGCTTCAGTAAAGGTGACACCACCTTTGAAAAACACACCGTAATTGATCAATTCTAAGAAGGCACTTTCCTCACATCTTGACGGCTCTGAAACTGGGAGGCATCTTCCAACGGCTGGCACCATACAACTGCTGTTTGCAAGGCATGAAAACCTGCAGAAGGGGTGTCCACAGCCTAGACGAAAATCCAGCAGACAAGAGTGGGACACTCTCAGCCCCTGGGAACCAACTGGGTGGGCCTGGGTTGGGGAAGGGGGGAATCGGTGGGGAATAAGTTGTGTTTGATGTTGCTCTGAAAACCGAAGTCAGCAGTAAGCTGTTTCCTCTAATTGCAAAACTGGATCAAGAGCCCAGCAGTAATGATTTTTAGTTCTTACATGCAATCATGCAATCTTTTTTTTTTTCTTTTTTTTGAGACAGGGTCTCCCTCTGTCATCCAGGCTGGAGTGCAATGGCGCCATCACGACTCACTGCAGCTTCAACCTCACGGGCTCAGGTGATTCCTGATTCTCCCACCTCAGCCTCCCAAGTAGCTGGGACCACAGGTACATACCACCATGTCCAGCTAATTTTTGTATAACTTTTCCATAATAAACAAAGAACAGGATCTTAATTATGAAATAACTTTAGGAATCCGTTATTTTACTTGTATTTTCCTTTACTGCTTGCAAAAAAATACACCCATAAAACCTCTTTCAGTAAATAAGAAATAAAAATTCCAAGTGATAAGAAAGCATTGTGTTGCATCTTACAGGCAATACACACTTTTCTTTCTTTCTTTCTTTCTTTCTTTCTTTCTTTCTTTCTTTCTTTCTTTCTTTCTTTCTTTCTTTTTTTGAGACAGAGTCTTGCTGTGTCACCCATGCTCATGTGCAGTGGCGAGATCTCGGCTCACTGCAACTTCTGCCTCCAAGTTCAGGTGATTCTTCTGCTTTAGCCTCTGAGTAGCTGGGATTACAGGTGTGTGCTACCACACTTGACTAATTTTTGTATTTTTAGTAGAGACAGGGTTTCATCGCATTGGCCAGGCTGGTCTCGAACTCCTGACCTCATGATCTGCCTGCCTCGGCTTCCCAAGTGTTGGGATTACAGTCATGGGCCACCGCGCCCAGCCCATTTTTCTTTCTTTGTAACAGCTATAAAAGTGGAGTGTCTTAGAATCCATAAAATGCAGTAGCTAAAACATTCTGCAAAAGGAATAATGCTAATCATAGCAGCTGATGGGCCAGACATGGTGGCTCACACCTGTAATCCCAGAACTTTGGGAGGCCAAGGCAGGTGGATCACCTGAGGTCAGGAGTTTGAGACCAGGCTGGCCAACATGGTGAAATACCATTTCTACTAAAAATACAAAAATTAGCCAGCGTGGTGGTAGGCACCTGTAATCCCAGCTACTTGGGAGGCCAAGGCAGGAGAATTGCTTGAACCCAGGAGGCAGAGGTTGCAGTGAGCTGAGATCACACCACTACACTCGAGCCTGGGCAACAGAGTAAGACTCTGTCTCAGAAGAGAAAAAAAGCAGCTGCTGAGTTTTTTTTTACCACCTGCTGAGTCCCAAGCAGTGTTCTCAGGGCTTTGTAAATATTAACTGGTTTTGTTGACGTTATGGAAAGTGGAAGGAGAAGAGGCGAGAGGGCAGGCAGAGGAGAGATGGCCCCGTGTGCCAGAGGCAGCCAAAGAGCTTCTTAGAAGCAGACTCACATATCCATCTCCCACAGACTGTTTTTGCAAGTCCCCAGGACCTTGGTGGCAAACGTCTTCGGGGACCACAAGTTCACAAGCACCCGAATTACCTGTGGGGAAAGACTGATGTTACCTATTGAGCTTGAGTATTCAAAGTTTAATGCATTACCGTCTGGCATGGTGGCTCACGCCTGTAATCCCAGCACTTTGGGAGGCCAAGACAGGCAAATTACGTGAGGTCAGGAGTTCAAGACCAACCTGGGCAATACAGTGAAACCCTCTCTACTAAAATACAAAAAATTATCCAGGCGTGGCGGCATGTGCCTATAATTCCAGCTACTCAAGAGACTGAGGCTGGAGAATCACTTGAACCCGGGAGGCAGATGCTGCAGTGAGCTGAGATCGCGCCACAGCACTCCAGCCAGGGCAACAGAGGGAGACTCTGTCTCCAAAACAAAAATAATGAAATACTAGTAGATGCTACACGGATGAACCTTGAAAACATGATGCTAAGTGAAAGAAGTATCAGAAGCATTTCCTGGGCCAGCAGCAGTGGCTCACACCTGTAATCCCAGCATTCTGGGAGGCCGAGGCAGGCGGATCACTGAACTCAGGAGTTCAAGACCAGCCTGGATGACATAGTGAGACCCTAATCTCTGGAAACATTACCACAATTAGCCAGGTGTAGTGGCACTTGCCTGTAGTCATAGCTATTCAGGAGGCCGACGTGGGAGGATCATTTGATCCCCAGAGGTTAAGCCTTCAGTGAGCCACGATGGCACCACCGTACTCCAGACTGGCCGACAGAGTGAGATTCTGTCTCCAAAATAAACAATTTAAAAAATGAGACGCCAGTCACAACATTATATGATTCCATTCATATGAATAATGTTCATAAGAGGCAAATCTATAAAGACAGAAAGAGGATTAGTAATTTCTTAGGGCTGGGCAGAGTTGGGGAAGCTGGGGAGGCAGAGGAATGAGAGCTAATGGGTAAAGGGTTTTTTCCAGAAGTGGTGAAAATGTTCTAAAATGGTAGTGACAGGTGTGTGTATCTGTGAATACTTTAACAGCCATTGAGCTGTACACTTTAAATGTGTGAATTGTCTGGGTACGGTGGCTTACGCCTGTAAGACCAGCACTTTGGGAGGCCGAGGCGTGCGGCTGAGGTCAGGAGTTCGAGACCAGCCTGACTAACATGGTGAAACCCTCTCTCTACTAAAAACACAAAAAATTAGCCAGGCATGGTGGTGGGTGCCTGTAATCCCATAATCCCAGCTACTCGGGAGGCTGAGGCACACAATTGCTTGAACCTTGGAGGTGGAGGTTGCAGTGAGCCAAGATGGTGCCACTTCACTCCAGCCTGGGCAACAGAGTGAGACTCCATCTTAAAAAAAAAAAAAAAAGGAAAAAGTTATTTTTTCCTCCTTGTTTGATAAGTGTTTTAATTTTCTTTTGTTTTGTTTTTTGAGATGGACTGTCACTCCCTTGCCGAGGCTGAAGTGCAGTGGCACAATTCCAGCTCAATGCGGCCTCCCAGGCTCAAGTGATGCTCCCACCTCTGCCTCCCAAGTAGCTGGGACGACTGATGCACACCACCAGGTCATAGCCTCACTATGCTGCCCAGGCTGGTCTCAAACTCCTGGGCTCAAGCCATGCTCCCGCCCTAGCCTCCCAAAGTGAAGTGTTTTAATTTTTTTTTATCATAAATAGATGTACAGCCTTATGAAATTATTTTCCCACATCAGTTGAAATTATTATATTTTCTTCCTTGGTCTAGTGATACGGTGAATTATACAAAAGATTTTTTTTCAATTTTTGAACCATCTTCGAATTAGGAGGAGAAATCTTATTTGATCATGAATTATGATACACTGGATTTAATAGAGGATTATTTAATTTGGGATTTTTGCATCTTCATTCACAAGTGAAAGGAATCTATAATTTTCTTGCATCTGGTCCTTATCCGATTTTGGATTCAACATTGCATTAGCCTCTAAAAATGAATCAGGCAGTTATTACATAATTTTCCAGCAATTTTCTGGAATAATTCATACAAGATAGGAATTAAACATTCTTTGAATGTTTGGTATCACTCGCTTAGAAAACCATCTGTGCCTGGGGGTTTCTGGGGAGAGGGGAGATCTCTGAATATAATTTCAAATTCTTTAATAGTCACTGGCTTATTCAAGTTCTTTAATTTCATGTCATTTTAGCATTGTATGTTTTTCTAGTAATTTAACCAGTTCATTCAGGTTTTTAATGTTAGCACATAGCCATAATATAGTTTTATTACTTTTTAGATCTCCGTCCTGGCTATAATTATTCACCATTTGACAATTTTATTTTATTTGCAGCCTGTCTCTTTGTTCTCAATTGGTTTGCCAAAAGTAAGTCTATCTTAGTGGCTTTTTCAAAAATTAAAATAGCTTTAGGTTTTGTCTATCTTCTTTTCTTCCCCCATCCATTTCATTGATTTCTCCCATATTATTTTTAATCATTTTCATACCAGACCCCCCAAAAACGTGCGAACTATAGCTACAGGCACCATCACAAACGCATCTTAGTAATAGAAGTTTGTTTTTAAAAAGCAAGTTGCATTGGCCAGGCGAGGTGGATCACACGTGTAATCCCAACACTTTGGAAGGCTGAGGCGGATGGATCACTTGAGGTCAGGAGTTCAAGACCAGCCTGATCAACATGGTGAAATTCCATCTCTACAAATGCAAAAATTAGCTACGTGTGGTGGTGTGTACTCGTAGTCCCAACTACTTGGAAAGCTGAGTCAGGAGAATGGCTTGAACCCGGGAGGCAGAGTGGAGATTGCAGTGAGCTGAAATTGTACCACTTCACTCTGGCCTGGGCAACAGAGCAAGACTCTGTCTCAAAAGAAAAGAAAAAGCAAGTTGCATACAGTAAGACATGGTTGTGGGCTGAAATGCAGCCCCCACAGAGGCAATGAAGGCTAAATGGGGCCATTAAGATGGGCCCTAATCCAATCGGACTTCATCCTTATGGGAAGAGCAAATATGGCCACACAGGAGTCACCCAGGATGTGCACAGAGAGGGGACCACGTGAGGACACAGCAAGAAGGCGGCTGTCTGCAAGCCAAGGAAGGAGGCCTCAGAAGAAACCAACTGTGCTGACATCTTAACCTCAGACTTCCAGCTCCAGAACTGGGAGACAATCAATTCTGCTGTTTCAGCCCCCACCAGCCTGTGCTACTTTATAACGGTAGTTTGAACAAACGAATACAGGTATTATTATTACAAAGCCCAAAAAACAAGCAAAACTAAACAGGATGTTGTTTCGGGAAACATACACACATGCTAAAATAATAGTGAAAATCAAGCAGCAGTGAAACAATTCAGGATGGTGGGAACCAGTGAGGGGGGATGGGAGAAAGCATTTAACAGTAACGTCCTATTCTTTTTCTTTTTCTTTCCCCCCACCCCTCAACCTCCTGAGCTCAAGCAATCCTCCCACCTCATCCTCCCAAGCAGCTGGGACTTCAGACTCGTGCCACCACGCCAGGCTAATTTTTGTATATTTTGTAGAGACGAGGTCCCACTGTGTTGCCCAGGCTGGTCTCAAACTCCTGGGTTCAACTGATCTCCCGCCTCGGCTTCCCACAGTGCTGGGACGACAGGCGTGAGTCACCACGCAGGCCAGGAACATCTTCTGTTGTTCGTAATAAGCTCACATCTGCTGAATCATCAGTGGGTGGGAAATCACGGGGGAAGTTTTGATGAAAGGCAGATACCTACCTGTCTTAAAGTATCTGCCCCTGGACTGCTTATTAACTGCAAAGGACTATTATACAGCTGAGGAATTGGACATCAGCTCGCTGGGTGATCAAAACTCACTTCACTAATGAGGGACATTAGGACACTGTCTGTGTCCAGAGGGATACCTTCAAAGTCGTGCACACCTAACCTCATTATTCTGGTGGAGAATGTATAACCTGAATCTAATCATCATGAGGAAACATTAGACCAACTCAAAATGCAGAACTTCTTGTTTTTATTTTTTTTGTTTTGTTTTTTTGAGATGGAGTCTTACTTTGTCCCCAGGCTGCAGTGCAGTGGAGCCATCCCGGCTCACTGCAACCTCCCAGGTTCAAGCAATTCCTCTGTCTCAGTCTCCCCAGTAGCTGGGACTACAGGCACCCACCACTATCCCCAGCTAATTTTTTGTGTTTTAGTAGAGACAGGGTTTCACCGTGCTGGCCAGGATGGTCTCGATCTCCTGGCCTCATGATCCGCCCACCTCGGCCTCCCAAAGTGCTGGGATTACAGGCGTGAGCCACCGTGCCTGGCCAAAATGTGGAATTTCTATTTTTAAAAGGGCAAGGAGCTGTTCTTCCAAAATGTCAATATCATAAATATGTCCCAGATTCATGGAGGCTAAAGAGACATGATAGCTGTTCGGATGCCGTGGCTCACACCTGTAATCCCAGCACTTTGGGAGGCCGAGGCAGGTGGATCACCTGAGGACAGGAGTTCAAGACCAGCCTGGGCAACATGGTGAAACCCCATCTGTATTAAAAGTACAAAAATTAGCTGGGCATGGTGGCAGGTGCCTGTAATCCCAGCTACTCAGGAAGCTGAGACAGGAGAATTGCTTGAACCTGGGAGGTGGAGGTTGCAGTGAGCTGAGATCGTGCCACCACACTCCAGCCTGTAAGATGGAATGAGACTCTATCTCAAAAAAAAAAAAAAGAAAGAAAGAAAGAAAAAGAAAGAGACAACTAAATGCAATGCCTGACCCCAGAAGGTATCCTGAACTGGAGGAGAAAGTGCTGTGAGGGGACATCATTGGGTAAACTAACATAATTTTGAATATCGCCAGTGGATTAGATAAAAGTATGCATAAATGTTACATTTACAGAAGTTGATTGCTGTGGTTATGGAGAGTAATATTTCTATTTTGAGGAAATACACACTGAAGAATTTAGTTACACACATGATATGTATAACTAACCCTTAATTGCTTTCAAAAATATAGGAGTAAGGCCCAGCATGGTGACTCATGCCTATAATCCCAGCACTTTAGGAGGCCGAAAGCAGGAGGATTCCTTGAGCCCACAAGTTTCAGACCAGCCTGGGAGAGACCTCGTCTCTTCAAATAATAATAATAAAATTGGCTGGGTGTGGTGGTGCATGTCCTTGGTCCCAGCTACTTGGGAGGCTGCATGGGGGGAATTGCTGAAGCCCAGGCAGTTAAGTGGCAGTGAGCTGTGATTGCACCACTGCACTCCACACTCAGGGGGTTGAGGCAGAATTGTTTGAACCTGGGAAACGGAGGTGGTGCCACAGTACTCCAGCCTGAGCCACAGAGCAAAACTCCATCTAAAAAAAAAAAAAAAAGAAAAAGGAAAGAAAGAAAGATTGGGGGAGAGAGAGAAAGAAAAAGAAAAAGAAAGGCAGGAAAAGAAAAGCAAAACTACATATATATGAGCTAAAACTAGCTAATACTATAAAAATCTGGCCTGCCCGTCTTCTGTAGATCCAGATGAAGCCAACTGCAAGGTAATGACTACTGCTATCTTACTCACTGAGAAACTTTGTTTTCTAAAATCACAGACTGCTGGAAACTGGCTGTTTGAAAGTCCATCTGTAAGAATGAAACAGCCTAATCTTTGTTGCCTAGAAGATCTCTGTCACTTTGACAAAGATAAGAAGCCTCAATTTCCAGCCCTGGTGCAGAGCTTTAAATAAAGACTTTCTGGGCACAGCATGCCACGTTTATATTAACACTGTAGTTTCCAGGGAAACAAGACCTTAGGTCCACTTTGCAGTTCAAATCTGATTTATTTATTTATTTATTTATTTATTTTTGAGACAGGGTGTCATTCTGTCACGCAGACTGCAATACAGTGATACAATCATATAGTTCACTGCAACCTCAAACTCCTGGGCTCAAGGCATCCCCTACCACCACACCCAGATAATTCTCCCCTCTTCTCTCCTCCCCTCCCCTCCTCCTTCTCTCCCTCCCTGCCTCCCTCCCTCCCTTCCTTCCTTCATTCCTTCCTTCCTTCTTCTTTCCTTTCTTCCATGGAGACTGGTTTTCACTGCTACCCAGGTTGGTCTTGAACTCCTGGGCTCAAGTGATCCTCTTGTGTTGGCCTCCCAAAGTTGGGATTACAGACATGAGCTACGCACTTGGCCCAGGCTTGATGCCAACTCACGTATACAGATTCCTACCTTGTTCTAAACCTCTCTAAACATTGCTTCACTTAAATTTCACCCAAATTTCTGTCTTCCTCCAAATCCCATAACTCGATTGCAGCTTCTCCTCTGGGGAGTGATCGCCATCATTTCAATGGGTCAACAAACCTGACTTTGTCTTGCTTGTCCCTGATGACTGGGCTAGGATGGGTGGGTGGGTGGGTGGATGAACAGACGGAATGATGAAGTCAAAGCAATGGCATAAACTGTTAATAAATCAATCTGCGTATTTGTACTACAGTATTTATATATGTGCAGGTTATCTAAAGTTTAAAATTATTTCCAAATTAAAATTTTGTTTTTCTTTTTTTTGTTTGTTTGTTTTGAGACGGAGTCTTGTTCTGTCACCCAGGCTGAAGTGCAGTGGTGCAATCTCGGCTCACTGCAACCTCTGCCTCCCAGGTTCAAGTGATTCTTCTCCCTCAGCCTCCAGAGTAGCTGGGACTACAGGCGCCTGCCACCGCGCCTGGCTAATTTTTGTATTTTTAGTAGAGACGGGGTTTCACCTATTGGCCAGGCTGGTCTCTAACCCCTGACCTTGTGATCTGCCCATCTCAGCCTCCCAAAGTGCTGACTTTACATGCGTGAGCCCCCGCGCCCAGCCTTTGTGTTGTTTTTGTAAGGTGCACACCTGTAGTCCCAGCTTCTCAGGAAGTTGAGGCAGGAAGATTGGTTTAGCGTCAGAGGTTAAGGCTGCAATGAGCTATGATTGTGCCACTACCGCCCTCCAGCCTGGGCGGCAGAGTGAGACTCCGTTTTTAAATAAATAGTAAAAAAGAAGAAGATAAATAAATAGAAAACAAAGAAACTAAGTTGGTTTGGACCAGTGTTTAGTAACAAAGAAATTTTATATTGAATTTTATGTTTTAATTCGGTATATTGACGTTCAAATTTTGAAAAGCTTCTTACCATTTTCTACGATACTAATATTTTATATGAACTTATTTCACTTTTCAAAAAATGATTATGATGTACCCAAGGAAATGCGCCTGTTTTGAAAAACTCTCGTCTGAGAGATCCAAGTGCAAGTTGAATGTTAAGACTTCACTGCTTGGGGTTTTCCTACCTATGGGCGCGTGACCGGACTACATTTCCCAAAGTACCGCGGGGCGAGGCCTGGGTGGAGAGGAGGGGTCTGAGCTCTGATTGGAGACTGCGGAGCTCCGACCTCACCGCCAAGGCGTGGCCCTCAGGCTTGCTGGGAAATGGAGGGGAACCCCACGTGGGAGGAGGGGGCGGGGCTTGCGCGATGACCCGTTGGAGTCACCCAGTCACTGCAGAAAAACGTGGTTCTGGGAAGTCGGTAATGCGGGTGCTGCTTGGCCTCCTGGGCTTTGTCGCCCTGCAAGCCCTTGCGGCCGCTGGTTCTTCCTCCTTTGCTGAATCATCCCAGGCCTCCTACCCTTCCTCTACTACTTCCCTGGGATCCCTTAATGGATCCATTCCAATCAGCTGCCGACGCCTCCCCTAGTCCATGACTCTGGCCTTGCAAACTACAGGCGCTCCGCAGAAATTCGAGAGAGGACATTGGCAAACTCTGGCCCGTGGGAAGTCTGGTGGGGCTTCCTGGAGGAGAGGGTAGGTTTCTCACGCAGATTAGTCAGGAATCAGCACCGAATGCCACTTACAGGCTGTTGTTCCGATGTATAAACAGTCCTTGCAGGCATGCCACTCCCCACCTCGGACTTCTCTCTCTGCATGCCCATAGCTGTCCCTGTGCTTGGTATGGTAGCTCCAGGCACTGCCAGAGAGACAGACATTCTCTGTCAAACCAGACAGTTGCACCTAACGTGATGTAGAAAGCCGTGGACCCTATGGAAAACTAGAGGAGGTGCCTCACCCAGCCTGGAGAAGGTCAGGGAGGAAAAGCAGCAGAGATCCGACTCATCTCAGGGTCCCCAGCATGACGCCACACACGCATCTTTATTCAAAGGGCTCTCATGTGCCAGGCGTTGCTGAGGACACAGAGATAGTCATGCCCTGTCCTGCCCCCCACCACACACACACCTGGAGTGTCCCTCAGCCTGGCTGATCAGGGCTGGGTCAAGTGAGGAACAAGAGGTCTGTGGATACCAAAGGGGTTCCCTAACTCCGCGCGGGGTAGGGGGAAAGTCTGGTTGTTTGGGATGATGTGTTATCTAATTCTTGGGAGTGGGTGTTTACTCTGCAGAGAAAGGAGGATGGAAATCTTTGCATATACAAGAGCACAGTGTCAGGAGAGAGCACACAGAGGTGAAGGTGCAGTTGACTTGCCCTGGGGAGGATCAGATTGGGAATTGCAGACTCCTCTGTATCTGGTACTATTCTAGATCAATATTGTTTTTATCCCCACAGTACAGATGGGGACACTGAGAAGCAGCAAGGTTATGTCTCACTCAGGTTTTCCCAGGAGATAAGCGGCTGAGATAGGATTGGAACCTGGGCCATCTGGCTCCAGAATCCAGGCAGGTAACCATGGTGTACCACGCCCACATACTTTCCAGAATGGAAGCTCTGCAAGGGCGGGGACCTCTCTGGGAAATAATAGGTACTTATCGTTGTCTGCCTAATCTGACCTCTGGTTGGCTTTAAGATGTCAGGCTATCCCTCCCCAGGGAAAGTGAAGCTCAGAGTGGGAAGAATTTTTCATTGAAGGCTGACTCCAGGCCACACCCCCACTCTCCTATTCTGTATTCCTCTGGGGCTCTAAGACTGAGAAATAACTCCTGAAGGGAGAAGGGTGGGTGATCTCCCCTCTATCCAACCTGACAGTGATGGCTTGCTCTTCCCATGTGTGGATCCAATGATGACCCTTTAGGCAGTGGTGCCATGGCTGAAGGAGGGGACAGTGGTAAGGACAGACAGGGTCACATCCCCATTCCTGGGCTCCCTGATGTCAGGGTCACACCCATGATGCCAATATTTGGGGAGGTACTAAGGTGACTTCTAAAGAGCCTCTCCTCCAAACAGAGCTGTCCGCTATGCTGAGGCCCAGGCTGGCTGATTCCTGAGTGTCTTTACTGCCCTCAAGGAGTAAAGGTATGAACAATGGTGAGGGAGAGCCAGGCAAGGTGACTCACACCTGTATTCCCAGTACTTTGGGAGGCCCAGACGGGCAGATTGCTTGAGCTCAGGAGTTCAAGGCCAGCCTGGGCAACATGGCAAAACCTGCCCTCTACAAACAATACAAAAATTGGCCAGGTGTGGTGGGTTGCACCTGTAGTCCCAGCTACTTGAGGGGCTAAGGTGGGAGGACTGCTTGCACCCAGGAGGTTGAGGCTACAGTGAGTCATGATTGTACCACTGCACTCCAGCCTGGCTGACAGAGCAAGACCCTGTCTCAAAGAAGAAAAAAAAAAGAGGAAGGCAGGCAGCGTGTGGCTCAAGTTCAGCCATCCCCAAATGCACACTGTCCTGGCCTCACCTGAACATCCCAAGAGCTGTAGAAAGTAGAAGGGATTGTGCCCATGTTCAGATTAGAAAACCGAGGCTCACAGAGGTGAAGGGCTGGGCTCCTGGCCTCACTGGCAGGAAGCAGAGGAGGAAAAACTGGAAGTCTAAGCTTCAGGGTTGGGTGGGTTCTTAAGTCCATGTTTCAATATATCATCTCAACAAGTCCGTGAAATGATATCAGGGGAAACAAACTGGCGGCACACCACTTAAACAAATTAAACGGGCTCTTTCCTGTAGGACTTGTCAGAGCCTTTAGCTCCTTCATGTTTCCCAAATCTCTTTGAAAAGGACCAAAGCCACAGCCTGGGGCGGTTGGCAGGCCCTGCGTCCCAAAGGCCGAGAGAGAGGGCCCGATGGAGGTGAAGGTGTCTACAGCGTTTACACGCGTGTACTCCGGGCATCTGTGCACAGGAGCAGATGACCGTGTGTATATATGCACCTGTGTTTCTCCATCACTCTGAAATCTCAAATGACATCTCTAAAAAGCAGGCATCCAAAGGCCAGGACAGGCGCCCAAAGACCAGGGTCTGGCCCTTTCCGTCTTCCCCTGCAGGAGATAAAGTCCAAGAGTGCCTTCACTGCCCCTCAAGTCAGATTCCACAAGGATTTATTGGCACCGGACCTAGCCTGCTGCCCGCCCCTTCAAGGAAAGGCACTGGCACGCAGCGGTCCCAGCAGCGCAAGAGCTCTCCCAGGAGGCCCCGGCCCGGGGGACGGGGGGCGGGGGGACACTGCCATCCGTGGACAGGGAGTGAAGGCGATCTCGGAGGAGGGTGGGCACGGCACAGGCGAAGGCCGGGTGGTGGGATGGGCGGAGAGGCGGGTAACCAGTCCCGCTAGAAGGGGAACTCGCAGACGTAGTAGAGGCGCCGCTGGCAGTCGTGGTCCCACCAGGAGCCGTCGTCAGAGGCCTGCGCCACGCAGTTCTCGAGCGTGCCGCCGTTGGGCTGGTCCGGGCTGAGCGGGTGCGGCGTGGCGCTGGGCCGGGCGCCGGGCTCGGGGCGGGGTGCGCGGTGCCATGCGAAGAAGGACACGCGCTGCCCGTTTTCGAAAAGGTAGAGGCCCTCGGCGCGCCGATCGTGCACGCCCAGCCATACAGGCCAGTTGTAGGGAGCGAGCGCTGCGCGCAGGTAGCGGGTGAGCGCCTCCATCTGCTGGCGGTCTGCGGGTTGCGCCAGGCTCCCGCCCCGCGCCGTGCACCGCGCCTGCGCCGCCGCCTGCGCTTCGAAGTCGCGCGAGAGTAGGAAGCACTTGTGGCCCAGGCGCAGCCCCTTCAGGCAGCCTGTGGACCCCGCCGGGTCGAGAAGGAGGCGGGGTCATGCATTTGGAGGCGGGAAGGGGGCGGGGGTAAAGCACGGGGGGTGGAGGGAGGCGGGGTCAGGACCTCGTGGGGTGGGCTGGGAGGAGGCGTGGCCAGAACCGCGGGAGCCCAGAGGCGGAGAGTCCGGTCCGCCAGGGGCGGGGCCAGACGGTGGGGGCGGGACTCCAGGGGGCGTGGCGCTGCCCCAGTCGGGTCTGCGCGGCTCCGGGGTGCCAGCTCTGCTTCCCGCATTCAGTCTCCCAGCTCTCTAACCTCCCTGTCCCCCAGCACACCCCAGTTCTCCCGAACCCAGCCTCCCGTCCCGGGCACCGAGGGCCACTTTCCCACCAGTCCCATACCTGGCCCAGATAGTCTCATTTTTTTCCACCCCGCGCGCCGCAGACTCACCCTCCAAGCGGCCGTGCTCGCGCTCAGCGCGACCCTGCGCCTCCTGCAGGGCTTGCAGGGCATCGCGGGTGTCGCCTGCCGCGTTCCGCAGCTGCCGCAGCCCCTGGGTCAGCTCGACCACGCGGGTGTCCAACGCGTGTAGACGGACGTGCAGCTGGTGCAGGCCAGCGTCCAAGCCGGCCAGGCGGCCCACTACGGACACACGGGGATCGTGCTGGAGGGGGAGCCTGGGGATGCGGCGGGAAGCCTGAGGACCTGGAGAACTGGGACCTAGGGCTCCTGAGGGCGGGGTGGGGGTGGGGTGGGACGGGATTCCTGGAAGGTAGGATCGAGTGGCCCAGGCTCTTAGGAGGTATGGCCGTGGACCTGGGGCTTCCAGGGGTGTGGGGCTCTGGGCTGGGCAACGGACAGCTGAAAGGCCACCGGGCAGTCAACCGATCCTTCATTTTTGCGAAAGAGATAGTGGAGACCTGGGGGTTTGGGGGTGGGGGCTTCTGGTTACTCACGGATGTAAGTGACGGTATCCTCAGGGGTGGGAGAGGGGCTGGGGCTGGAGGATGGGGTTGGCGTTGCTTCCTCCTCTTCCTCTCCCTGGTCTTCCTCCATCTCCCAGTCCTCTTTGCCCTCAACAGTTCCGGGAGGATTCTCATCCCCCCTCCCAGCAGGCAGTCCCAGGGCCTCCTGCAGATGCTGGGGCAGGGGTGGGGTGCTGAGCCCCAGCCTGCCACCAAGATGCCCCACGCGCCCTTTTCCAACTCTTAACTCATTCTCTGCCTCCTGAGTCATGTCTCCGAGCCCATCAGCCCCCTCCTCTGAGACTATCCCGATCGCTCCTCCTTGTCCATTTCCCTAGCCTTGCAATATCCCCTCCCAGGCCCACAGTTTGCCACCCACAGCTCCCTGGCACTCCAGAGCTCACCTTCAGCATCAGGGCCTCCCTCTCCCGCTCCTCCTCCTGGGCACCTCCCCAGACTCCCTCCCACTCCCTCTCGGCACCCCGAGCCCCATGGCCAAAGCTCAAGAGCTGGGGGACCACGAAGGCCCCCAGAAGCCAGGCTGCCTGCATTAGGCAGTACTCTTAGCACCCAAGGTTCCAGAGGTCTGGATGTCTGGGGTGGGGGTGGGGGTCTCTGAGAACTGCCAAGTGGCTCTGCCCTGTGTGCAGATCACGAGCCCCCAGGTTCCCGACTCTCCCAGCTTCTCTCTTCCTGTTCCTCTCCTCGTCTCTGTCTGTCTGTTGGTCTCTTCTGCTCCTCTGTGTGTGTCTCTCCCCGCCCCTCTTGGCTCCCTCGAGGCCCTGCCTCTGTGGCCGGAAACCTCCAACGTTCCAAAGCCTGGATCCCGCCTTGGGTCTCCTCACACACCCTCCTCTTTCCACTTTCCAGAGCTCGCTTCCGCCCTGCTCTTTCCTTCTGCCGTGGCCCAAAGCTCAGATAATCAGGAAGAGGACGGAGCTGACTCTTCAAGGAATCTTGGAGAACGAAGGCCCCCGCCTCAGCCCAGGAACCCTCTTAGAAACAACTGGGCAGTGGTGGGATGCTGGGACCGAGCACTGCTCCCTTCTCCCCTGCCTGGTCATTCCTGAAGAGGGAGCAGCCCTCGGGGTCTCACTGAGGTGGTTATTACCCTGTGGCCTCCATCACCCACACACCCGATGGAGAAGACTCCAGAGCCCCTCCTGCCCCCTAGATTTCCCATCCCACCCTCCAAGCCCTTGTCTGGAGATGCAAGTGACTGTGTGTGTGTGGGTGGGGGGGGGCGACACATGTGAAGAGCATGCATGTGACTGTGTGCACAGCCCTGGAAGATGGGGCTTGGAGATTAAGTGACCACTTTACTAGAAGCCTCCTGCAGGCCAGGCCCTGGGCTCGGTGATGCTGGGGGCTCCAGCTGCTCACAGACCAGTGGCCAGATAGTTCCCAGGGTGAGGGGGCTGGAGGTGGGAGGGGGTGGGGAGTCTGGAGGAGCAGTCAGGGAAGGTTCCTCCAGGAGGTGAAATCGACAGACACTGGGTTGTGTGCTCGAGGAGCCCGGAGCATTCCGAGAGCCACCTCATCCCAGCCTGGACCACTGCAGTCTCCCTGCCCTCCCCCTTCTTCCTCCTGAGCCCCTCCAATCCCGGCTGCTTGCCGCAGCCAAAGCGATCCTTCCAAACCATAAATCAGATCACATCACTCCCCACTCCCCTGCTCCCCCACCTTCCCATCATAAGCAGGAGGGAAGCCAAGCCCGGGGCTCTGTCCTCAGCACAGCCTGCCATGCTGGGGGCTGGGAAGGAAGGACCCTTTGCTCCTCTGCAGCCTCATCACCCCCACTCCCCTCGCCCGCCCCCAGGCTCCACCTTCCCTGCCCTCTTGGCTCGTACCCAAATACTAAGCTCATTACAATCTCAGAGCCTCTGCACTAGCCCTTTCCTCCTTCTAGAAGGTTCTTTCCCCAGCTCCTTCTCATCATCAAGATCTCAGCTCCAAGAAGCCTTCCCCAACCACCTTATCTGTCCCACAAGTTACTTTATTAAAATGCCCCATTTCATCTTTTTGGTATAATCAATCTGTTTGTTTGTTTACATCTGTCCCCTGCCAAAGAAGGCAGGGGTTTTTATGTACTGTTGGATTCCCTAGCACAAGGCCTACTGAGCACATAGTAGGTGCTCAATCAACCTGTTGAATGGGTGAGGGGGTAGCTGTTCCTGGTGGGGTCAAAGGCCTGGAGGCTTCACCTTTTTGGTTTGGTGGCACCCAAGTTCCCAGGGAGGTGGTGGCAGCGTGGGTGGAGGTGGTGAGGGCAATGGGAGAGGGGCTTGAAGGTGAGGAAGCACGGTGCCATGCCAGGCCCCTCTATGCCAGGCCCATGAGTCATGCAGGGCTTTTCCAGCACAGGCCTGGCTGGTGGTGCCAAGCATGGAGCACAGCAGCCAGGGATCACTGGGCCTGCTCTTCAAAGGAGGAGACCGAGGCTCTGAACAGCATGGCCTGCTGGAGGTCACCAGCGTGGCGGCAGCGAGCCAAGGTTTCTGGCTCCAAGAGCAGGGCATCTGCCCTCGGCTGCCGGCAGCCCCAGGAGGGGCCTTGGAAAACAATGCCTCCAGCCTTCCGTTTTCCAAGAAAGCCTGGTACATCGAGGACACTGTGACCTTGGGCCGGCTGCTCCCTGCCTCAGAGCCTGGGCCTCTCAGGTGCCCACCGGGACCTGGGCCCCTCACCAGGAGCTACCAGACCTCAAGAAATAATGTGTATGTGGGGAAAGGCCTTGTAAACTGTGCAGGGGTGCACAGCCTCTCTGGCTGCTGGAGCCAACACGGGCAGCTGTTCTCTCCCCGGGGCTCAGCTGCTCACCACCTGGGCTAGTGGGCGTGCATCAAGACACAGGCCTCCCCAGGCTGGGCAGGCGCCTCCTCCATGTCATACTGGGGTACCCCGGAGAGCCTGCAGCTGGAGGGGAGCCCAGAGGCTGCTTAGAACTGCCTCCTGCAGGCTCTGGAGGTGCTGTTGGAGCTGGAGAATGGGGAAGTCTGGGCTAAGGGGCCACTCTTCATTCACTGCTGCCCTGTGGGATCTGCCTTTGTGGGTGCATCCCAGGCATGAATTAGCTGTCTGCACACAGCTGGCTGCATATGCGTGCCTACACATACGCGTGCAAGCTCCGAGGAGATGGTTGGGTGTGTCTGTGTGTGAGGAACAAGGATATGAAACTGTGAGGGGATATGCCCGACAGTGCACAATAGCAATTGAGTGAGGACTTTGGAGCCAACCTACCCGTTCCTGATCCTTGTTACCACCTCCTTATAGCTGGATGACCTTGGGCAAGTTATTTAGCCTCTCTGTGCCTTGTTTCCCCCTCTGGAAAATGGGGATGGTGAAAGTCTCTGAGCCTGGCACACAGAAAATGCTCCAGGAATGTCAGCAGTAACCAGCCTGGAGGGGAAGGATGGCACGGTGTTAGGCATGTAAACGGGTGAGTGCGAACCAGTGCAGTGGACGGCACAGTGGGTGGGTGTGATGGGAAGGCGTGCACACGTCTCCACAGTGCTGTAACTCCGTTTTGGTGTTGAGAGATCTGGGCATGCATACCCGGGTGAACGCCTGCGTGCGTGTGTGTGCGTGGTGGGCAAATGTGTGCATGTGCTCATGTACTGTGTGTGTGCCCAGGGAACAGGGGTGTGACACACAGCTGCATGTAGCTGGGTGTGTTCGGGGCCATGTACCCCAGCTGCACTGTGTCTGGGCTTGCACGCGCTAGAGAGTGTGTGCACGTGGGGATGTCTGCAGGTGCTGTTCAGCTGGCGACTATGCACCTGTGCTTTGGGGGAATGTGGTCTGGCCCAGGTATGTCCACGTGTGCCTGGCCCCAGTGCTTAGATGGAAAGGGTGTGTGTGGAGGGGGGGATGGAATAGGGTAGGAATCTATGGCCTTCACACTTCAATTTGGGGGTATAGAGTCTGGCAACAAATATTTACTGTGCCCTACTGTGTGTAGGGGAGGGAAGAGCTCTCTGGGAGGGGGCAGTCCTGAGGTGTGTGGGGGGCACCCTTACGGGGGCAGGACCCCTTCTTTGGGGTATGGGAGCAAGCAGGGGTGGAGTCAGGATTTGGGGACTCGGAGGTGGAGAGGAGTGGTGGGGGAGGGCAAGGGTAGGGGGCGGAGCCGGCGTTGGTGGGGGGATGGGCGAGGTTTGGGGGCGCGGGGAGGGGCGATGTCTCCTCCGCCGACTCCCGGAGGGAGGGGAGAGGGCGGAGGGAGGGGAGGGAGGGAGAGAGGGAGGGAGAGAGAGACCGGGTGAGGGAGAGACAGCGAGAGCGAGAGAGCGAGAAGGGTGGCAGAGGAGGCGCGGAGCGGGCGGCGGCGGCGGCGGCCCGAGGAAGAGGAGGAGGAAGAGCAGGCGGAGACGCGGCGCCGGGAGCCGGCCGGACCGAGCCGGGGGCGGGCGAGGAGGGGCGCGGCGGCCGCGGCAGAAGGGGGGGCGCTCTGCGGATGGCCAGGCCCGGCCCGCGGGGGGGGTGAGGTCCTCGGCCCTCCCGCCCTCCCCCCCGGCCCCCGCCCGCCCCCTCCCCGGGCCCGCTCGCCCTCCGGGGCGGTGGGGCATGGCCTGAGGGTCCCCCGTCTCCGGGGGGGTGGGGGGTGGGGGGAGGGGGGAGGGGCCGCGGGCGCCGCCGACCGGGACTCAGCAGCCCCGCCAGGCAGGTAAGGCGGTCGAGAACCCGGGGGTTGGGGGCGCTACGGGGCCGAGGCCGCGGGAAGGGGCGGGGGCGCCCGGGATGCCCTTGGCCTGGCGCCGGGCTCCGGGCCTGGGTGTACGGCTGGGGGTGCGGGTGAGGTGGGGAGCGTTGCCCTGGGCGACGCCAAATTGGGTTACGCCCCGGTCCCCGGTGCCCCGTCCCAGATCGCACCCTTGGTGGGAGGCGCGCCCCCCATCCCCCGCCAGCAGAGCCCCTATCCCGAACCCGCCTCCCGGCTCTCAGGGGCCAAGGGCTCCGTCCCGGTACCCGCCTCCCCGCCCAGCCCGGCCACTCCCCCGCCTCATCCGGGCGCACCTGGGCCCCTTCGCCAGGTCACCCTGGTCCCCCTTCCCCTCCAGCGAGGGTCTAGGCCCGGGCCTCCTCCGCCCCCTTCGACCCCTCCAGCTCCCGCTCCCCCTTCCAGGCTCCTCCATTCCCTTCCCACCGCCTGCCCTAGCTCCCCGCGTCCCCGCCAGTCTCCAGTCCCTACACCGCCGGCCGGCGCGCCCCCTCGGCTCCCGCCCCCGACTCCTGCTCTCCGGCGCCCCCAGCCCCTCTCCCCGACCCGGGCTCTCCCCCACCAGTCTCCCAGCTTCGGCCCGGGCTCTCTCTCCCCGCCCCTCCCCGCCTCCCTCCGCCTCCATTCATTCTCCCGGGCCCCGCTCTCGGCCACGCCAGCCGCCCCCTGTTCCCCCGCAGCCTCCCAGGGCACCCCCTCTCTCCCGTCCTCCGCCCCCCCCTCGCCGATTCCTCAGCCCGTCTTGGTACCAGCTGCGTGCCAGCTATTCTTAGCCGCGGAGCGTTTGATTCATGCCGCCCCGGCGGAGCGTGCCCGCTCCCTCCCGCGAGCCCTGACGGGGAGGGGCCGGAGCCGGCCCGGGGCTGGGGCAGCCTCGTGCGCTGGGGGCCCCGGCCAGCTTTTCTTTCCTCCCACTGGTCACCCCTTCCCAGCGGGGTTGAGGCTGGGGGTCAGCCAGGGGCAGCCGAGGGGGAGTGGCTGCGGGCCCCAGATCGCGAGGTGGGCTGTGCCGCGGGGTGAGGAGAAGGCCAGGGTCTCATCAGGGACGAGCTGGGGCGGCGCGGCTGGGTGCCTGGAGGGGGAGGGGGCTTCGCAGCGCTGCCGCGCGTGGGGGAGGGGTCCGCCGGCCCTGGGTTAGAGGCTCGCTCGCCCACAGCTCCTGGAACTCTCCTCCCCCCCACACACATTTCGTCTTTCCTTCCCCAACCCCCCAGCCCATCCCCACTCCCCCAAAGTCAGCAGTACCCTCCACTGCTTCCCATCTCCATGGCAACGGTGCAGGAACCGGGCCTGGTGTGGGGGGGGAGGGACCAGACCAGACATTCTGGTTTCCGGTGCTGGGGTGGGAGTTGGGGGAGAACCGGAGGGAGGCGGATCCCATTTGGAAGGGGCACACCCTCATAAGGCCACCTCACGGGAGAACAGCGAGGATCCAGAAATGACCCCCCACCTCAGTCCCCCAGACGCTCCTCTCACTTCTTAACCTCCCTCCTAACATCCCAGTCCTCAGAGTGGAGCCCCTAGTACCCAGTAAAGCCAGCCTACCCACCCTGCAGTCCTAGAAAAGAGCTACAGGTC
Organism: Cheracebus regulus; assembly: GCA_963574635.1. Classification (NCBI taxonomy): domain Eukaryota; kingdom Metazoa; phylum Chordata; class Mammalia; order Primates; family Pitheciidae; genus Cheracebus; species Cheracebus regulus. Next base: position 24,516 of record CAUYQU010030755.1, read on the forward strand.
ATCTGCAGCCACCCATATCTGCCGGGGCCACCACACCACTGTCACCAGGACAGTGCTCCCCAGCCAACCTCCCCACCCACCCGCACACCTTCTCTAGAGGCCCCAACCTCCAAAGGCCACTTCTTGTGGTTCCCCTGGGGACACCCTGGGCGGGATGCTCTGCCCATGACATCCCCATCTCAGAGCCCCTTGCTCCCCTGGGACAACCAATTCCCTAGCACTACTCGGCATGCCACGCGTTGTCAGCCACACTTAAGTGAAGTCACCGGCTCCACCCGCTCCAGGCTCACCACGCCTCCATCTCCCCCTTACTACATCTCAGCCTCAGCTTCTCCCCAACCCCTGCCCACCCCCCCATCACCCTGGGTGAGGAGCCAGGCTGGGGCCAGGAGGGCAGGATGCCTGTCAGTTTGTCCACCTGTCTGTCCTTAGCTAATTTTAGCTGCATTTTCTGTGGCCTGGCAAAGTGGGCCAGTAGCTCCCGTGGTGATTCTGCGGTTTCTGGGACACGGCCACGCTGGGTCACCAGCAAAGTGGGGCACAGGGGGGTGGGGGGCTGCAAGCAGGGCCAAGGGCAGGGAAGGAGACACATGCCAGAAGCATGTCAGGGATGGGGGTGTGTGCATGCCAGCGTGGGAGGAGGCGGCAAGGAGGGCCCTGCAGGCAGAGGGTGTGCCCAGCCTCCTTCCTGTCCATCCTGGGCAGTGGGGGAGGCTGCCCTTGACCACTTGAGAGTAGCACCTGTGGGTTCCGGGGGTCCCAATCTCCTAGTCTGATGCCCACCCTTGGCCCCCGCAGCCGCCTGTGATGCTGCCGTCCCCCGTCGCCCCGTGGCCCCACGATGACCCACAGCCCCGCGACAAGCGAGGACGAGGAACGCCACAGTGCCAGCGAGTGTCCCGAGGGGGGCTCAGAGTCCGACAGCTCCCCAGACGGGCCAGGTCAAGGCCTCCGGGGGACCCGGGGCCGGGGCAGTGGTGCACCTGGTAGCCTGGCCTCTGTTAGGGGCCTTCAGGGCCGCTCAATGTCAGTCCCAGACGACGCCCACTTCAGCATGATGGTCTTCAGGATTGGCATCCCGGACCTGCACCAGACAGTGAGTGCCTGCTCACTGGCTGGTGGCAGGGGGGGACGGGAGAGTTGGGACAGGGCCCCAGCTGACACGGGGAGGCCACTGGTGCTGGATATCCCCGGAGGAATCACCCCATCGCCCGCTCCCAGCCCCCTCCCCAACCCACCTGAGGCTCCTCTCTGGCCCCTGACCCACCCTATCCCGTCTCCTCCTCGACCAGAAATGCCTGCGCTTCAACCCTGATGCCACCATCTGGACGGCCAAGCAGCAGGTGCTCTGTGCCCTGAGCGAGAGCCTGCAGGATGTGCTCAACTATGGCCTGTTCCAGCCGGCCACCTCAGGCCGTGATGCCAACTTCCTGGAGGAGGAGAGGCTGCTGCGGGAGTACCCCCAGTCTTTCGAGAAGGGGGTCCCCTACCTGGAGGTGAAGCTTCCCCAACTCCTTCAATGACAAGAGAAGGCACGCCCTGAAATACATCTGTCCACCACCCACTTTTTAACACACTTGAAACCTTAACGAGGGGGCACCCAGTGTGCTAGTCCAGACCTTCTAAGCGGCACAGGGAACTCAGAGAGGCCTGAGTTCAAATGACCATCCGTCTACTTCTGATCAGCTGAGTGGCCTTGGGCAATTCACTTCCGTGCCCTGAGCTTCTCCTGGCCCATCAAATTGGGGGAGGATTCCCAATTACAGTAGGCACTCTAGAACATTCCCTGTGGGGTCCAGACTCCTCCTCCTTCAAGGCAGGGGTTGCAGCACACCTATGCCATGAAACCCAGCACTCTCGGAAAAGCCACTGCCTCCCCTCTGCCCAATAAACCAAGGTTCCAGGGCTGTTTCCACTCCTACCCTGAGCTACCCCACCAGGGAATTAGAGGGGCGATCAGACCTTCCCCCTACTCCAAGCCTCCTCCCCAGGCCCCTGATCCCATCTCTGTGTCTCTCCCACTACCCTACCTCAGTTCCGATACAAGACCCGAGTTTACAAACAGACCAACCTGGATGAGAAGCAGCTGGCCAAATTGCACACGAAGGTAAGAGACCTCTGCTGGCATCTGTCCCCTGTAGACCCTACCACCGGAGCCCCTGCCCAAGCACCTTCTGTCCCCACCTCTTGCCAACAGACCTCCACATTCCCCAAGCCCGCTATCCCTCTGGCAGTCCCCCCGACCCCCAACTTAACTTGGGATGCTGTACCCCATTTGAGACAACCCCAAATACCATTATCCCCATCACAGCCCCTTCTTACTTTCCTCTTTTGCCCCTCATCCCTCTGCCTGGGGTCGCATCATTCCCACCTGGCCTCCTTTGAGTCCCCCTTCTCTTCCCCTGCCTCTCCCCACATCCAGCCAAGGCCTCTTTACTTCCCCGCCTTGGCCTTGGACCCTGACATTGAAGGTCCTTCTGCCTAGAGGTATCTCACAGACAGGCTGCAGTTCCCCCACCCTCATAGCCTGAACCTCTGCCAAATGCAAGCATTACCCCCCTTTTCCAGCCATATCTATCCTGGTACCTTGCCTTCCAGTCCTCAGCCCCTATCTCCCCTGTGTCTCTGCTGGTGAGAGCTGGGAGGAAATCGGGGAACTGCTTTGGTCAGAAATGAAGGATTCTTGATGCTTGAGAAGGAAAACCTCCCAATCCCTCCTTGTCTGCCCTCTCCCGCCCACAGCATGCATTGAACTCTTTCCTCCCCTAAATGTTCCATCCCTCCAGACTTGCACCATCCACGTTGGGAGCCACTGGCCAGGTGTGGCTCCTGAGACCTTTCAGTGTGGTTGGTCCCAACTAAGACTCACTGTGAGTGTGAAATACACACTGGGTTTCAAAGACTTAGTATCAAAAAAAAAAAAAAATTAAATAACCTTATTAGTAATTTTCATCTCAATTGTCTGTTGAAACAATAACATTGTGGCTATGTCAGTTAGAGAACATATATCATTAAAATGAATTTCAACACAATTAACAGTTCACCCCCACCCTGCTTTCTTTTCTTTTCTTTCTTTCTTTTTTTTTTTTGACAGGATCTTGCTCTGTCACCTGGGCTGGAGTGCAGTGGTGCAATCATGGCTCACTGCAGCCTCAACCTTTCAGGGTTCAAAGGATCCTTCCAGCTCAGTCTCCCAAGTAGCTGGGACTACAGGCGTGTGCCACCACACCTGGCTAGTTTTTTGTATTTTTTGTAGAGATTGGGGCGGCGGAGGGTCGGGGGGCGCATCTCACTTTGTTGCTCAGGCTGGTCTCGAACTCCTGGGCCCAAGTGATCCGCCCGCCTCGGCCTCCCAAAGGGCTGGGTACTTTCTCTGTAAAGGAGGCTGCTAGACACTTTTCAGTGGTGTACATGACTCCATGTGTATTTTCACTGGACGGCCCTGCTCAAGGACCCGGCTTCTGACTGTCCTGTCTTCTCTCTCTTGGCCCATGGCTCAGACGGGGTTGAAGAAGTTCCTGGAGTATGTGCAGCTCGGGACATCTGACAAGGTGGCGCGGCTGCTGGACAAGGGGCTGGACCCCAATTACCATGACTCGGATTCGGGAGGTAGGGAGGGGCACACAGCAGGAGGACCTTGGGGCCAGGACAGGGCTGGGGAGCAGGGGTGCCATCTGCATCCAGATCCATTTCTGACTGATCCAAGTCTGTGGTTTCCTTAGGGACACCCCAGGCTGGATGCTCTGCCCGTGACACCCCCATCTCAGTGCTCCTTGTTTGGGTGTCTCCCAAACATGCCCCTGTCCCGAGGGGAAGGCTGCAGGGCCAGAGGCTGTGGGGTGGAGAGCTCTGGAGCCTGGGAAATGGGAAGGGATGGAGGAGAGAAGGGGCTTCGTGTGACCAGCTTTTCCTGCCCTTCAGAGACCCCCTTGACACTGGCGGCCCAGACCGAAGGCTCCGTAGAGGTGATTCGAACCCTGTGCCTGGGCGGGGCCCACATCGACTTCCGGGCCCGGGATGGCATGACAGCGCTGCATAAGGCCGCATGTGCCCGACACTGCCTGGCGCTCACGGTGAGGCTGTGGGTACCCCCGCCCCTGTCCTGGGGCCTCTCTCCTTTCCCTTTGTTCTTTCTCAAACCTGGGTTCTCTGGTTTCTGTTAAAAATAGGCCCTCTCATGTCCCCAGTACAAAGCCCCTTTCCATGACTGACCGGCAGCCCTTATTGTCACCCTTGTCAGGCGCCCTAGGTGCACCCACCTGAGCTACAGCTGACATTACACATTCCCCAGGCACAGCCTTCTCCCCTAAACACCCCAATGTCTCCATCCCCAGTGACCCGGCTCAATACCAAACCTCTGTCTCCCCAAGGTGTAAACCCTTCTCATTCCTTAAAATATGAAGTGAGCTCCCTGCTATGCCTCCAGATAGAGCCCCTCCGCATATACCCTGAAAAGAGCCCTCCAGCTACCTTTCCAAACCTGGCCCCGCACCAGCTGCGCTCCCTCCTCTCTCACATCCAAATACAGCCCCTTCCCCACGTACACAGCCTCAAATGCACTTTCCCAAATAGACAAACCCATACACCCACAAAATACATACACAGCGTCAGCTGCACAGTCTAATTTTAAAATACTCTTCTTCTCCCCCTGCCCCCGCCAGGACACTTAATTCCTCTTCATACACAGGTCAGGATGGGCTGCCCTCAACAGCAGCCATTGACAAGCACCCCAATGCACAGATGCTCCAGCTAAACAGCCCCTCCCTTCTCTCCCTCAAATTCTTTCCTGAAGAGCCCAATGCAGTCAGACGCCAGCCACAAGGATCTGCAGTATACCCCTAGAAGTAGCAGACCCTCTTCATGTACCCCCCATTCCCACTCACCCCCAAACCCTCATCCTGCTCATGCACACCCTACTCCCTGCCCCCAGACCTGTGATATTCAAGCCAGTAGCCACTGGCCACCTGGGACTGTTTAAATTTAAATTAATTAGAATGAAGTAAAATTAAAGTTTCAGTTCCTGAGGCTCACTAGCCACATTCAAGTGCTCAGGGCCCACGCGTGGCCACCATATAGGGCAGGGAGTTGCGCACCATCCCCATGATGGCAGAACGTTCTGTTGGACAGCTCGGCTACAGGCTGCTGCCAGCACTTTCTCCTATTAATGCTCATTATCCCAGCCTTCCACACCCAGAGCTGTCCTTCAAGTGGGGGGCAGGAAGTGGCCTCCAGCCCCAATAAGGCTGGCCGGATCCTTGCCCTTACCCAAGCTTATCTGTCTGTCCCCTGGCTTCCTGCTGTGCCCCTTCTTTGAGATCCTGGACCTAATAACACCTCCCACTTGTCCAGGGACCCTCCTGCATCCAGACTCTGTCCTCTCATTTGTCCCCACAACCCACCTGTAGTAGGTGGAATGGGTGGGTGCTGTGGCCTCTAGTGTCCTTCAGTGGCTCATCCAAGGTTACCCCCCAGGGGAAAGTCTGGGCAGGATGTCAGAGTGCCAGAGTCCTCTGGAGGCATCTACCAAGTCCCACATTGTTCACAGGGGATCAGAGTGGCCCAGGGAGGGAAAGGGCTGGGCTCAAGGGCGCCCAAGGGCATCATGGAGGAACTGAGACTGGCATTGGCCACTTGGGCCACCCAGGACTACCAAGTCCCCCTGGCACTTCAGAATGAGCCGGTTAATGTGTGACGGTCATCTGTGTTTTTCTACTGGGCTCTCTCTCTGTTCCTAGGCGCTCTTGGACCTTGGGGGTTCCCCCAACTACAAGGACCGCCGGGGGCTGACCCCTCTGTTCCACACGGCTATGGTGGGTGGTGACCCCCGATGCTGTGAGCTGCTCCTGTACAACAGGGCCCAGCTGGGCATAGCTGATGAGAACGGCTGGCAGGAGATCCACCAGGTGCTCATGAAGGGCTGGGGGGCACCCGGTCCCTAAGGCATCCAAGGGGCTGGGGCTGGGAACCAGGTGCCAGGCTCCTCACAGAGTTTGGGGGTGAGGATAGCATGGTCCCCAAAGAGGAAGAGATGGGGGATGAAGACATGAAGACCCTAAGGAAGCAGGGGCTGGGGAACCAGACGCCTCGATCCCTGAGAGGGATGGGCTGGCCTCTTGGCCCTCTTGAGGAGGTAGACCAGACACCTGGGGCTTGGAATGACTGGACATTTGGGATGTGAAGCTGATAGCCCAGGCCTCTCAGCAGGAAGTGGGGCTAAAAGGTGATGGGGAGGTAGAAGCGGTGAACGCTAGCATCAGAAGGCCAGAACACAGGTCATAGACAGACTCTTGGCCCAGAGGGAGAGCAGCCTGGGCAGAATCCAACCTGGGCCTGATCCATGTCCCTTGCTCCCTGTCCTGCCCAGGCCTGCCAGCGGGGTCATTCTCAGCACCTGGAGCACCTGCTTTTCTACGGGGCTGAGCCTGGAGCCCAGAATGCCTCCGGGAACACGGCTCTGCACATCTGCGCCCTCTACAATAAGGTCTGCCTAGCAGTGGCCGCCCCAGGCCCCTCGCACCCTCCACAGCCACCTACCCCAGGGCCAAGCTCAGGCAATCCTCTTGACTGCACACTGTACCTTTCACTTCTTCACTATTTCTACCCTTTATCCAGTCATCCATTCATTCCTGCATCCCTCCATCCATCCATCCATCCATCCCTCCATCCTTCCCTCCATCCCTCTATCCATCCCTCCATCCATCCATCCATCCCTCTATCTATCCCTCCATCCATCCCTCCATCCCTCCATCCCTCCATCTCTCCATCCCTCTATCCCTCCCTCTATCCCTCTATCCATCCATCCCTTCACCCCTCCCTCCCTCCATCCTTCCATCCATCCATCCATCCCTCTATCCCTCCTTCCATCCCTCCATCCCTCTATCCCTCCATCCCTGCCTCCATCCCTCCCTCCATCCTTCTATCCCTCTATCCATCCATCTATCCCTCCATCCCTCCATCCATCCATCCCTCCATCCATCCACCCATCCATCCCTCCACCCGCCCACCCATCCATCCATCCCTCCATCCCTCCATCCATCCCTCCCTCCATCCCTCCATCCATCCATCTATCTGTCCATCCATCCCTCCATCCCTCCCTCCATCCATCCCTCCATCCCTCCATCCATTCATCCATTCCTCCATCCCTCCTTCCATTCCTCCATCCCTCCATCCCTCCCTCCCTCCATCCATCCATTCCTTCATCTCTCCATCCATCCCTCCATCCCTCCATCCATCCATCCCTCCATCCATCCATCCACCCATCCATCCATCCCTCCCTCCATCCATCCATCCATCCCTCTATCCATTCCTCCATCCCTCCATCCATCCATCCATCCCTCCATCCATCCATCCCTCTATCCCTCCCTCCATCCCTCCCTCCATCCATCCATCCCTCCATCCCTCTATCCCTCCATCCCTGCCTCCACCCCTCCCTCCATCCTTCTATCACTCTATCCATCCATCTATCGCTCAATCCCTCCCTCCATCCATCCCTCCATCCATCCACCCATCCATCACTCCATCGATCCAACCATCCATCCATCCATCCATCCATCCATCCATCCATTCAACCATCCATCCCTCCATTCATCCATCCATCCATCCATCCATCCATCCATCCA
>CAUYQU010030757.1:0-47386 GCA_963574635.1 Cheracebus regulus
CAGGAGACAACAGATGCTGGAGAGGATGTGGAGAAATAGGAACACTTTTACACTGTTGGTGGGAGTGTAAATTAGTTCAACCATTGTGGAAGACAGTGTAGTGATTCCTCAAGGATCTAGAAATAGAAATACCATTTGACCCAGCAATCCCATTACTGGGTATATACCTAAAGGATTAGAAAACATTCTGTTATAAAGACACATGCACACATATGTTCATTGCAGCACTGTTCACAATAGCAAAGACTTGAAACAAACCCAAATGCCCGTCAAAGATAGACTGGATAAGGAAAATGTGGCACATGTACACCATAGAATACTATGCAGCCATAAAAAAGGATGAGTTCATGCCCTTTGCAGGGACATGGATGAAGCAGGAAACTATCATTCTCAGCAAACTGACACAAGAACAGGAAACCAAACACTGCATGTTCTCACTCATAAGTGGGTGTTAAACAATGAGAACACATGGACATGGAGGGGAGCATCACACACAGGGGCCTGTCAGGGGTTGTGGGGGACTAGGGGAGGGATAACATTAGGAGACATATCTAAAGTAGATGGCAGGGGGATGGATGCAGCAAACCACCAAGGCACGTGTATACCTATGTAACAAATCTGCACATTCTGCACATTTCCCCCAAACTTAAAGTATGATAAAAAAAAAAAAGAATGGTGTAGACATATTTTCAAAAAAGACATAAAAACATATAACAGGTATATAAAATGCTACCGAATGTCACTAATTGTCAGGGAAATGTAAGTCGAAACCAGAATGTTTTATCATCTCATACCTGTTAAGAGGTTATTGTCAAAGAACCAAAGACTAGTGTTGGTGAGGATGTAGAAAAATAAGAACCTTTGTATATTGTTGATGGGAATGTCAAATGATACAGCTACTATGGAAAACATTAAAGAGTTTTCTCAAAAAATTAAAAAGAACTACCATGAGATCTAGAAATCCTACTTTGGGTATTTATCTAAAAAAATTGAAATCAGGATTATAAAGAGATATTCTCATTTCCATGTTCATGTCAGTATTATTCACAATGGCCCATATATAAAAATAACCTAAAGAGCTGGATAAATGAATAAAGCAAATATAGTATATACATACAGTGGAATGTTATTCAGCCTTAAAAAAGAAGGAAATCCTGCAATATGCAACAAAATGGATGAATCTTAAAGAAATTATTACATGGAGTAAGCCAGTCACATGACAAACACTGCATGATTCACTTCTATGAGAAATAGTCTATCTAAAATAGTCAAACTCCTAAAAGCAGATAATGGTGTGGTGGTTTTCAGAGAGTGAGAGAAGTAAGAAATTGAGTGTTGCTAATCAATGGGGATAAAGTTTCAGTTATACGAGATGAATAAATTTAGACATCTATTGTACAACGTTGTGCCGGTAGCTAACAGTACTTTCTATTGTACTGTACACTTAAAATTCTGTTAAGAGGGCGGATTTCATGTTAAGTGTTTTCACCACAATAAAATTTAAAAAATAGAGTTTAATCTTCAAAAGATATCTTAAAAATTCCTCATGCATTTAGAAGCCAAAACAAAACAATAACACACTCTAAATAATGAATGGGTCAAACAAGGAATCAAAATAAAAACTGGAAAATGTAAATAAAATATAATAAACGTGTGTCAGAATTTGTGGGAGAATGCTTAAATGATTTTTTTTGAAGAGACAGGCTGGAGCATAGTGTTGTGATCATAGATGACTGTAACTTTGAACTGCTGGGCTCAAAGAATCATCCCATCTCAGCCTCCAGAGTAGCTAGGGCATGTACCACCATGACTTTTATTTTATTTTATTTTTTTAAAAAAGTTTTGTATAAATAGGGTCTCACTATATTGCCCAGGCTGGTCTTGTACTACTGGCCTCAAGCAATCCTCCCAGCTTGACCTCCTAAAGTACTGGGATTACAGGGGTTAATGATTGTGCCAGGCCTAAAATGATTTTTTTTTAAGGAGAAATTTTATGGCATTAAATGCTTATATTTTAAAAAAGAAGGAAAACTGTAAAATAATGAGCTATGCAATTAACACAAGAAGATAGGGAAATAGTACCAAACAAAATAAAAATTGGAGGGAAAGGAATAGTACAGACAAAAGCACAAATTAATGGAATAAAAATAATTGTTATTATAATTTAATAGAAGAGGAATACAAAAAGGATTAAGAAACAAATTTTATTTCTACATAAAAGGAAGTCTTTCTGACAAAGGTGATACAGGAGAAATAGAGAGATGACCTTTAACAATATCAGGGATAAGAAAAGGTTACAGCTATGTATCTACAGTTCTAATAGGTATTAAATGGAATCAAAGGAGAATGCTATGACTGAAAAATAAATGGTCCTATTTCTACAAAAATATCACTTACCTGACCTGACTAAAAAATGACTAGGAAATGTGAATAGATCTATAACTATTATGGGAATTAAATGAAAGGTTGAAAATCTTCATCTTCTAGTACATCAGCACACCTCCTTTTATACTGCCATCTCCATCCACACTCATGAAAACACAAATCCAGCTCCAGTTACTTTTACAGAAAGTTTAATCAAATATGTAAGGAACAGGAAATCCAAATATGACATAAACTTTTCCAAAGAGTAGAAAATGAGTAAATTTATAAGCACATTTTATGAAACTAGTAAAACTACTATACCAAAACCAAAGAAAGTCAACATGACAAAAGACAATTATGGACTTATCTTTCTTATGAATTTATGTGTAGTATTCCTAAGATGCTAACAAATCCAATTTATTAATATGTAAAATAATACATTAGAACTAAATTGGGTTTATTTTAGAATGCAAGGGATTTTTACTATTATAAAATATTTTAGTATATTTCTCTCATTAATAGATAAAGCCCTATGGTTGTCTCAATAAGTGCAGATAAAGTATTTGATAAAATATGCAATACTCACTTGTAATAATGAAGACTAGAAATAAAGGAGAAATATCTTAATCCTATGAAGAGTTTCTACCCAAAACAGCAAATATCATATTAAGAATAAAACATTTGAAGCATTATCCTATTACTATCGTTGTTACTATTAAACCTTTGCTGGAGGCCACACAGTGCAAAATGAAAACAAGAATAAATAATAGCAGTGGAGAGACAAAATTATTATTGTCATAGGGAAGGACTATCAGATTACTAAGAAAATCCAAAAAGGTCATATAGGCAAATTATTTGACACTAAACAAGGTTGAATTACATTGTTGAAATACAAGATTAACATGTTAAAATAATTTGTGTGGCATTATTTCTGAGGCCTCTGTTTTGTTCCATTGGTCTCTATTTCTGTTTTGGTGCAAGTACCATGCTGTTTTGGTTACTGCAGCCTTGTAGTATAGTTTGAAGTCAGATAGTGTGATGTCTCCAGCTTTATTCTTTTTACTTAGGATTGTCTTGGCTATACAGGCTCTTTTTGGTTCCATATAAAATTTAAAGTAGCTTTTTCTAATTCTGTGAAGCAAGTCAATGGCATCTTGGTAAGGATAGCATTGAATTTATAAATTACTTTGGGCAGTATGGCCATTTTCACAATATTGATTCCTCCTATCCATGAGCATGGAATGTTTTTTCATATGTTTGTGTCCTCTCTTAATTCCTTGAGCAGTGGTTTGTAATTCTCCTTGAAGAAGTCCTTCACATCCCTTCTAAGTTGTATTCCTGGGTATTTTATTCTCTTTGTATCAATTGTGTTGGGGGTTTACTCATGATTTGGTTCTCTGTTAGTCTATTATTGGTGTATAGGAATGCTTGTGATTTTTGCACATTTATTTTATACCCTAAGACTTTGCTGCCATTGTGTATCATCTTAAGGAGATTTTGGGCTAAGATGAGGTTTTCTAAATATACAATCATGTCATCTGCAAAGAGAGACAATTTGAATTCCTCTCTTCCTATTTTAATACCATTTATTTTTTTCTCTTGCCTGATTTCCCTGGCTAGAACTTGCAATACTATGTTGAATAGGAGTGGTTGAGAGGGCATCCTTGTCTTGTGCCAGGTTTCAAAGGGAATGCCTCCAGCTTTTGCCCATTCAGTATGATATTGGCTGTGGGTTTGTCGTGAATAGCTCTTTTTATTTTAAGTTACATTCCATCAATAATTAGTTTATTGAGAGTTTTTAGTATGAAGGGGTGTTGAATTTTATTGAAGACCTTTTCTGTGTCTATTGAGATAATTATGTGGGTTTTGTCATTGGTTCTATTTATGTGATGGATTACGTTTATTGATTTGCATATGTTGAACCGGCCTTGCATCCCAGAGATGAAGTCAACTTGATTTGTGCTGGATAAGCTTTTTCATGTGCTGCTGGATTTGACTTGCAGGTATTTTATTGAAGATTTTCACATTGATGTTCATCAGGGATATTGACCTGAAATTTTCTTTTTTTATTGTGTCTCTGCAAGGTTTTGATATCAGAATGATGATGGCCTCATAAAATGAGGTTTGTTTGTTTGTTTGTTTATTTTTTGAGATAGAGTCTCGCTCTGTCATCCAGGCTGGAGTACAGTGGTACAATCTTGACTCACTACAATCTCCACCTCCCGGGTTCTAGGGTACATGTGCAGTTCATGCAGGATTGTTGCATAGGTCCATACATGGCAATGTGGTTTGCTGCCTCCATCCCCCTGTCACCTATATCTGGCATTTCTCCCCATGTTATCCCTCCCCAACCTCCCTACCCTCTGCTGTCCCTCCCCTAGTCCCCCCTAACAGACCCCAGTGTGTGATGCTCCCCTCCCTGTGTCCATGTGTTCTCATTGTTCAACACCCGCCTATGAGTGAGAACATGCGTTGTTTGATTTTCTGTTCTTGTGTCAGTTTGCTGAGAATGATGGTTTCCAGATTCATCCAGACCGAATAGAAACAGCTCTGGAGTGCAGTTCCGGTGAGAACAACGTAGAGGGTGAGTGATCACAGCATTTCCAAACGAGTTTTTACTGTATTTATTTTTTTAAAAAAATTAAAAACTGTTTACATTGGTCAAATCGGGGATTTTGAAATACAGCCACTAGGTGTCATCATAGGCCATTGTAATTAAAAGCCAGTATGTAATTTCCTTGAAAAACTAACAGCAAAATTTTTGCTGAAACAGTGACCCTTTTATAGATCTAGATACATAGCTCTATATTAATATATTTAATAAATATACTAGGGATGAAAAATATATTTAAATAAATATAAAATGATTTGTTATTTTTATATTTGTATTGAATGTAACAGTGTTCCAAATTTAAGCACTAGGTGGTAAGAGTAATCAGAAATAGATTTCACATAGTTGTTATCATAGCCTATGAATAAGAAATTATGATTGTAGTACTGAGGATTTTAGTGACTTAAACAGTATGTTTAACCAATGTTAATTAATGACAACATTTGTCCTGTCTTGGGATTCCACTTGCATGTTGCTTTGTCGCTAAAGAGAGAAGGTTGAGGGCAGCCACAAGATTGGCCCCTCTTGGTTCTGTTTCAGAGTGTAGGAGGAACATCAGAGGCAATAGTTCTGCAGGCTGGAAGGCTGATTGGAAGCCAGTCAGGCACCTGTTTACTCTTGTATGTCACTTTGTGGTACTATGCTTCCACTTACATAAAGGTTTGTTTTCTTCAAATAAGATTTAACTTGCCGTTTCTTGGCTAAACATGAAGGTGTTAGTAAATTTTTAGAATCAATCTGTCATATTCCCCATTGACTTTGAATATTTAGTCACTTGTTTCAGAAAAGGAAACCCAGGAAAAGAGGTTTGGGGTTGTCTTCATCTCTACCATGGCATTCTTTGGTTCCTGTTTGTCATTCAGTTTGATTTATCAGGACAAAACTTCTTGAAGAACCCCCTACCTTATGATATGGAGCCCATCTCCTACTACATAAATAACAAATTACAAATGTTTCAGCCTTTCTTTTAGCTATGACATGGGCACATGCCATAGTACCTGACAGTTAGACGTGTCTGTGGCACGATGTGAATCAAAAATTAGTTACAGGAGAAAGAGGAACTGCAGAATGCTGCAAAAAGAGTGGTGAGGAGGTGACAGCTACAATTCACGTTAGTGCTGTGGGGTCCAGTAGCAGCAGATGGTGCTGGCATCTGGGGTTTTGGCCCTGTAAGCAGCAGTGCATGTGCCCAGGGGTGCTAGTGATACCAGTTCGTGGCACAGTTTTGCAGCAGGATTTGGGAGGATGTTTCCAACTTCTGGGCCTCCTAGAGATGATAACTATCCAGTAGCCTTCTAATACATAAATTCCTTTCATGCTTAATTATATTTTTGTCTTGCATTATTTTTGCGGTAACATTAAAAAATTCATGACATATACTTACCATTTCCAAAGCAGGAAAACATTGATGCCCACGTCGTGATAAAATAAGACCTATCACCCTTTCTTACTTTCCAAATTATCCATAAATTCCCCTCTTTTCTGCCAGTAATGAGCTGGATAAAATGGCGGTGGTAGTTGTGGTGGAGGTGGTGTGTGCAATGTGTGGGTTATGAGAGCGTGTACATTTGACAACAGGGAAGATTCCCGCCATTAGAGAGATGTCAAAGACCCAGGTGCCACCCTTGATGTTTGTTTATGGGTTTGTTTAAGTGCTGTGTCTTTTCTTCATCCCTTAGAGCAGCATACATAAGTTATAGCACCAGTAGCCAGGAATGTCACAGCTTTTATGTAAAACAGCAGATGAACACAAATAAGGGCTCTGAGTACTTGTCCCACAGCAGTAGCAGGTCACAAATGCCAGCAGATCTGCTGGAGACCTACTCTCCACACTAAAAGCACCTGAGTCTCAGACTCTGAATTCAAATATCTCATTTTATATAGTTTTTTACAATGCTGTACATAACCCTATGTCTTCTTATTGGAAATTTGAGTGTTATTTTTAGAGCATTTTGGTTAGGAACATCAGGGTTTGACAGAAATGAGTTTAATTCCAATGTTGGCGTTTAGTTGCTGGATGACTTTCAGCATGAGTTACTTAAACTTACGTAAAAGTGAATTTTTAACTACACAAATAAAACACAAAGCTATTTTCTTTATGAATAGTAAACAATTTCAGATAAGGCTAAATAAAGGTCCATGACCCTTCTTGAGTGCCCCAGTGTCTGACGTTCCCCAGAGGCAAACACTATCTCCCTTTTCCTCATCTGTAAAATGACTGTGTTAATACCTGTAATACCTACTTGACAGGCTTGCGGTGAGGCTCCCTGACTCAGAAAACCAAACTAGAATGCCTTCCCTGATCTTCCAGACTAGCTCAGATAGCCTTGCTTATGATCACATGATAGACACTCTCTACTTCTTCATGGCAGTTTTACTACGATTATTTATTTCTTTAATTACAGTACAGTATTATTTACCTAGCATATCCTGGATTTGGTGTATACACGATTGATGATATATCCAGAGTTTAGATAACGTTAATCCCAAAGCACAGAAGAGTAGGGAACACAAAGGTTGTAGGATGTCTTGGCCTGCAATGTATATATTCCATGCCAAATGTGTGCGTGTGTGTGTGTGTGTGTGTGTGTGTGTGTGTATTTGCATTATTGTTGTCCTCAACAGTTGAGGAAATATGATTTCAATTCATTTTTCCCCCTCTTTATCTCTATTTTTATTATTATTACTGTTATGATCTCTCTACCCAAGATAATACAAATAATTAAGTTGCCAAAGTTCACAGGATTTGAATGTAGCTCTGTTTGTCTTCAAGTAGATGCTCTAGCCAGGAAAATACACTGCATGTGTTAAACTTCTTGTACACTCTAAAACACCGTAAAAAACTTATGAACCCACAGTAGTAATGATTTTTTAGTCAATACAACTGACCAAATATTATTTTCTCCACTAATACTTTAAGTAGCTAAAGTGGCAAAGAGACATTAGAGACTCAGCCTAGGTAAGAATTTCTGTATGAGAAACACTAGCCTCCGTGCTTGAGGTTGAGTCTAGAGTAGGCAGCATGCCCACCACCCAGACAGACAAGCAATACAGAATACAGAGATCTCCACTAAGAGGCTTCTGGTCTATGCCAGTTTGCAGCTAGCCACGTCCTCCCTCCCTCCCTCCCTCCCCTCTCTTCCCTCCCTCCCTTCACTGTCTTCCTTCCCTCCCTCCCTCCCTTCCTCCTTTCCTTCTTTCCTTCCTTTCTTTCTTGCTCTTTTTCTTTCTTTCTCTCTTCTCTCTCTCTCTCCCCCGCGTCCTGCTTCCATATGTCTCTCTCGCTTTCCTTCTGTGTTTTATGTAAGATAGGGTCTTTCTATGTTGCTCAGGCTGCTCTGGAACTCCCGGTCTCAAGTCCTTCTGCCCCAGCAGCCTGAGTAGCTGGGATTATAGGCATGCACTGCCATGCCTAGCTATGGAATTCGAATAGTAGTATTAAATAATATTGTTCAGTTTTTAGTGTTTTTATTTAAAAATTCAATTGAAGTTGAAAATAATAGCAATTTTCATTCCATAAACTTTCTTTGGAAATACTTTTATTAGATTAATGTTAAGTCAAGAACAGTTGCTAGCCAATTTTTATATGAGAACTTTTTAGACTTAAGGAAACAGTGGTCTATGCCTGTCTTGAGGTTATACGGTGACCTGAGTGTTTCGAAGGTTATCAAAATATTATAGAAATGCATGTTAAAATGATAAAGAGAAAAACAACAACACAAAAAAAACCACATTGCAGTCAAGCACGTCACACATGTCTAGATAAGGATGATGACTCTTTGTGGAATTAGATGTCATTGAAAAGCATAGACCATGATTTAAAATAGTTGCTGTGGTCAGACATGTGATACCACAAAGCGGAAGAAGTCTAATCTTGAGCCACATGTATTTTAAAAAGCAATCCTAGCGCCCATTTATTTACAGAAACAAGCTTGGCCATTCATTAGTAACCAAGGCAGGAAGAAATCATCTGACTTTCATGCGCAAATTTAGCTATTTCCATTTGATTTAATATAATCTTGAAATATTTAGGTTTTAAATGGTTATATTTATATATAATAATTAAATTTTATGTAACCCATTACTTGTAAAACATTTTGATATGTATTATCCAATTTTTGTAATATGATCTTGAGGAAGACAAGGCATTTATTATCTGTATAAGTAACTAAATAAACTAAAGAGGTTAAATGATTTGTCCTAGGTCACATAGTTTTTTCTCGGTGCAGCCCAGATTCAATTTAGTCCTCTACTCACAAAGACTATAGACTTGGAATAAAGTTAGAAACCATTAGAAAGCATTATCCAGGTTCATTTTTTTTGCATACAGTCTATACATTATTGAAAGGAAATTTATCTCAAGAATCTGTTGTCAGCATGATTTAGTATTTCCTGGAATTTTACAATTATAAAACCAGATAGATTCTGGAGATCTAGTATGGCTATCGCCTTTATTTTGTGTTGTTAAGATAGTTCCTTTCTGTTAATCCATCAAAATTCTTAATAGTTTAAATTTTTAATAAAAAACACTAAATATAGTTTGTTGCAAGTTTGGGCATATGATGCTAAATACTTTTAAAAATGTACAAGAAAGTGACAGCATCATATATTAGAACTAGCATTGTAACCTCTTGAGAGAATGTATAACCTAAAGCAGTTTATCCAAAACCTACTTACATTATAGGGTTTATATCTGACTCTTCCCAATATGTTGTTAGGTCTACTTAGTATAGGTTCTCTAGAAATACCCCAAAAGCAGAATAACATTTATGGTGGAAGATGACTGAAAGCTTGTGACTAAATTTTTCTACATCATTAACATCATGTAAATGCTCTATCTGTGGTATCTATCTCTATCTATTTGGGGTTAAATTTATAGTCCAATACTTAGTAATTTGTTTTATAAAGATCTCACATATTTTGAAGTCTCCTGAGTATTAAAATGTAATTAATGCTTGAATCAAATATATGTTTTGTAACTACTAAGTTACTAGCAACAATTGCATTATATACTTGGAGTTGAGTGAGTAGAGAAAGATAAAACATTATGTAGTGCAAATTAGAGCTATTTTATTGTTCAGAGATGATGCACTAGTAAAAACTAGAATATTCTTGAAGTGGGACTTGAACTGGGATTTGAACATAGATTTGGCTTTTGAGAAAAGAGGTATAGCATTCTAAAAGTGGAAGACAGCAAAACAAACAAACAAAAAAGAGAGTAGAATAAATACTTCCGTGGAGTCTACAATGAGGAGGCGGCATTTGTCTGTTTACAAGATGAGCCACACTGCAGAACTTTAGGAGCTAGAATCAATGGGCTCCAGTCTAGGTCTTCTCTAGGACATGGAATCAAGGTTATCTGAGAAGTGAACACATTGGGCAATGTGTGAAACCAGGATGTTTGACTGTTGAGAGAAAGGAAAGTGGGTAATTCTAATCAAGGGGCCAAAACAAGTCCACGTCAAGTTGGGAAAAGGCCACCTATCAGTGGCACTTGAAACAGCAGTCAATAAACAGACATTCAGGAGGGCAGGGGGTTAGTGAAGATGAGTTAGTGGAGGTATAGTATCAGTGCCTGGGTACTCAGTAAATTAAGTCAGTATGAGATACTAGTAAAAAGAAAAAAAAATGAAAGTTATTCAGTTATGAGGTTGGAATATAAACAGTTAGCAAGACCAGAGCAACATAGGGCCAGTGAGATCATCAATAGGGGCAAGACCAGAGCAACACAGGGCCAGTGAGATCATCCATCAGGGAATATTCATATTTCCATTTTCAGGATAGTGTTGTTCAGAGCCTAGAGCCAGGGCTGAGCATGTGAATGGGGATACTGAGGCTTCAAAGGTAGTGAACATATATGGATTAGGAGCCAAACATGCCATTCCTCATGATTTAACTTGAGAGTTATGTTCGAGTATGGCGGTAAAATGAGTACGAAAATTGGAAGAAAGCGTTCAGGTTTCATGTGGTTGGTATTCAGTAGGTCCTTGAGCAGAGGAGCAACTACATTAGGTCGGTTCTTAATGCAAACTGTTCTGCCCATAAAATGCAAAATAGCTTGAAAAAGAGAGAAAGTGGATATACATGAAGTAGATGAGAGTATTTTGTATTAGTGTGAAGATATGGAGCACTTCGTTTGCCAGGCAGCTTCAGAGAAGGTATAAGGATGGGACTTCCGATGCAGTGAGTTGAAGATTGAATATGAAATCTGTAAATGAAATGAGCAAGGGTAGACTGTCGTTTTCAAGAGAGTGTCTGGGCACAAGGAAAAATAAATAGGAAAGTAGTTAGAAACTCAGGGTACCTTTTTTGTTGTTGTTTTTTTGAGGGAAGATACTGTTTTCATACAAACTCTTAGGAGGAAAACACTTTTTTTGCTTTTAGGACCAAGGAGAATGGTACTTCTGAGCAATTCTACCTTTTTATATTAGAAACACTTGATTTTGAAATTAATTAGGTTTTTCCATTTTGCCTTGACGGTTAAAAAATTTAAAATTAACTTTGCTACATTCAGCTGAAGGAAATTTATTTATGGGTTGAATTTTAAACCTCATTCTTGATTTCATTTTAGGCCTTTGTCTTATTTTTCTCCCATTTGCCATTTGCTCCTATTTTGAGCCAGTCCGCCCGCCCTTCCTTCTTTTCCTTTTTTTTAGTGTAACCTTAGAGAATTCACTTATATTACCATCTAGAATGAGATGGGGATATAAATAAATTTGTTGTACCCCTACAACAAATACATGATAAGATCTTAAATAGTGTTTATTAAATAAATTGAACCAAGAATATAAAGAGAAAGAAGATTCTTATGCTTTGTAGAATGACATGGCAGGGTTTATTAATAGACTGTATAAAGGTGATGAGGAAAGGAGTTAGCGAAAGGTATTGGTTCTGATCTGGAATTCTTATGGGGCTATCTGGAACAAAAGTGGGTATTAAAGGTAATGCAGATTTAATGGAAAAAGAGCTTAGATTTGAAAAATGTCTTTACTTGGCTATCATCTGTAAAAAGCTTGAACTTTTCGAATCGATCAGAAGTTGCTCTTGTATTGATTCGTGTCGACGATGACCCATGTCTGTGGCTTTACCTTGGGGGCTGCTATAGATAGAACTGTGCTCACATTGATGCTGGACACAGGGACTGTTTTCTCTAAAATTACAAGTAAATTTTAAAAATCCTGGTTCTGTATTATCAGCATGATCACTTCTTTCAATCCTAGTCCTCTCCAGGGCGCGTATGTCACTAACATTGTGGTCAGTGTGTGGGAGGGCAGGGGCATCTTGAGAGTGAAATGAGAATATCAAGAATGAACACTGTTCTTATTAATGTGAAATATAAACTGAAAAAGTTAGCAGGAAAAAATTCAAATCTTATTTAGTTTCAAACAATGAGGAGAGAGAGCATCCTTCAAATAAATTCACATGAAAGTGATAGGACCTTAATGCAATGTAGTCCAAACAAATATTATGTGATTAAATAGGACAGAGATACAGGCACAAACAACATTTGTTGGCAGTGAGGTGAGGTCAAAGGAGATAATAGTTTCATTGCATTCTGCTAGAGTCCTCTGTTCTCAATCTTTGTAACATCTTAAAGGGGATTTTGACTGACTGAGTCATATTCCAGAGACAATGACTTTAACAGAGCAGCCTCTGGGACCAGTCAGGTGAGAAGTGGCCACGGAATATGTGGTGGTGGATTCTGGAAAAGAGTTCTGTTAAATATCACACAATATAAAAAGGGTGTCATGTGAAAAATGCTTTGGTTTATTCTGCAAATTTCTAGGAAATGTACTCAATCTGTTATGCCTTGAATCAAGACATTGATTAAGCATCCATTGCTAGTCAGTATGTTAGGTTGGTGGAGAAAGGGAACAACAAGACAGGTGCATTTGCTGAGTTGAAGGAGTGAGATAAGACTTAAAAAGACTGGCAAATGCTGAGAGTGGAGTTATGGAGGATACGGTGGTTGCATACTACAGTGCAACCAAATGGTAGAAGTTATAGAGGGTCAGATTTTAAAATAATTATTATTTTACATAAATGTACACCCAGTACATAAATGAAGTGAAAATGGAGTGAGCTTCCCAACTGCTAGTCCCCATGTCCCATTAAGGAGTGTTTTGTTACTAGATATTTTCTACTAGTAACAAAAATTCAAGTCATGCAGTCAATATGGTTTATCATGGCTTTTTGTGTAGAATCTCATAGAGATTATATTTTCTTCAGGTGAAAGATTGAATGAGAGACTCTCTTTAGATATTTTCCAACTTCAGGAATTTATTTACAATCATAAAATGTTCAACTATAAATTTTTAATCTACTGGAGTTATTTAAAGTTTCTTAACAAATGAAATAATTAAGCAACCGCTAGCCATAGTTACTTCCTTTTATTCAGTGACTAATCTTATTTATAAAAAGTTGTTTTTCCTGTGGGTGGAAGTAAAAATAAGAGTGCTTAAGAAGGAAAGAGGGTTGATTAATACTCTTAAAAAGCTTATTACCATCTTTGGGTTATAAATAAACTTGAGGGAAAAAAATGCGTCATGTCTCTTTTTTTTCCCAGAAGTTTACTAAGGGTGGGTTCCCTTTCTTGCCCCTTGAATAATCACCGAAGAAAGGAAAAGAGTCATACTATTTATTGTTATGCCATTTATTGACAAAATTAATGACTGTCGTTTTGGGGTGCTAAGTTGTGATCTTATCTCTCAAAGCTGCCCTGATGGTTAGTTATCTCTTCATCTGGATCATCCTGTGATGCTTTAAAATGCTGTCTGATCCATTAGACATCACTGGAAAAAATCATGAAAATTTCTTTTGGATTATTTTAAGCAAAAATTATATTTTAATAATCAAAATGTAGAAAGGAGGTAAAAACCTTAAAAGCACCGGACTGCACTCCAGAGAACTCTAGTTTCCTTTTGTTTTGGGAAAGCTATGTGGGTTTGAAAAACCTTTGTTTTAATCACAGGGCTTGGAAGGGTCATGTCTAAAACTGGCTCTACCATTTGGAGGTGGGTGATGTGCTCTGGACAGGAGGGCTTTTCTTTAACACTGGGTGACAACAATGATACCTCGAGTGGTTTGTATCAATCTCAATAAACTGTCTATGAACATTCATTTAAAAACTTAAGAAAACCTTGTTTTCAAATTCTACTAGTAACAATATCAGATATTTGTATTGCATTTTATATTTTTCACATCCATGTCCAAAACATTCTTATTTGGTGGACGTAACAGAAGAATCCATAAATAACAGTAAATGAAACCAGGCCATTATATAAAAAGACACCAATGTTCATCCAGAGTCACTCCGAAGCCCAATGTTATATGGCTAATGTGAGGTGGAAGCAAATTTCTGATTTCAATTTCTGTACTCCTGTTCAAATGAACAGCTCTACACAAGTGTTATTTACTGTTGCATTTATGTTACCTATATGTAAGAGAGATAATCTCCCTGACTCTCATCATTGTGCTCCACAGTAGCCTTGAATAAGAAAAGATCACTTCATCACACCATCTGCCTATTTTCTGTTGTAACTTAGTGTACCAAATTTGCAGAGAACTGTTAAAGGCAGCAGCCTTTTAAAGATACTTGGGCAATGCCATTTCCTTAGGTATTTGAACATTTTGATTCTGTTCAGGTCGCATAGGACATTGGACCTTCCCGTTGGGTGGTTCTGTTTACACCCCAGAGAGGCTGTACTCCAGATTCAGCCATCTGTAGGAGCGCAAGGCCCAGGGGTGCTCCATACCAGCTGCTTAGCTGTATGAGCACAAAACTCTCTCTGGTATCTTCTTTTGGTTTATATGACTATAATATCTAATCAACCAGCGAGAGAATCAAGTCATGCAGTCAATATGGTTTATCATGGATTAAGCAGGGAAGCCTGGACATCAGTATATAATATAGAAGCATGTAGCAATTTGTAATGTCAAGAAACTCTCAATATCTCTGTGGCTTCTGAAGTCAGACAGAATAGCTTTAAATCTTGTTTTCCTACTTGATAGCAGTGTGAACCTGAACAAATTATCTAATATTGATAAGCCTTAATTGGCCCATATGGACAATGTTGAAAATAAAAACATACATTTTAAAGGGTTGTGGGTGAGGATTAGATAAGAAAGCATGGGCAGAACCTGGCACAT
Organism: Cheracebus regulus; assembly: GCA_963574635.1. Taxonomy (NCBI): domain Eukaryota; kingdom Metazoa; phylum Chordata; class Mammalia; order Primates; family Pitheciidae; genus Cheracebus; species Cheracebus regulus. The sequence continues at coordinate 15,125 of CAUYQU010030757.1, forward strand.
GGTAAATGATACACAGACTGGCCATTCACTTACAATCCCCTTGTGCCTCTTATGTAGTGACCAGCTTCCTGGAGGCAGAAACTGTCTCTGAAAGTCAGAGTACAGAGATGGCTGTGAATAAGAGTGAGTTATCACAGAGGAAAAAGCATTGCCTTTGTAACTTTTACAGAGACAATGTAAATATTAGTGATTGTTTCGGGAATTGCATTTACCCCTTTGAAAACAATAATCCTAAAGTATGGAGATAAATTATAGGTAGTAGATTATGGTTGTCCTCACATTACCATTAACTACTTAGGACCCTTGAAGAAGTTATTTTGCTTTTCTAAACTTTTATAAAATGAGACCTAAATGATCTTTAGTATTTCCTCCTGGTTTAAGAGTCTGTGATTCTTATGAGTCTATATACATCTATTACTGGTACCTATATTTATTTATTTTTTTCCTGGAAATTCCTCTTTATAGTATTTCCATGATATACTGGAGACTTTTCCCTGGAAAAATGAATGGTTTGAGCACATTCTGAAAATCGTAAGAAGGGAAGTGCCTCTCAACTAGTAACTTTGCTAAAGGAAATTGTCATCCCAGAGGTTGTGTAGCCTTAAAATGTAAAGTACTGTATCAAATCTAATTACCATTTATTGTAAACTTTGCAAATGCTAGCATCGAGCAGGTAGGTTTACTCTCAGGACGTTGTCACACGAACACACACAAATAGACACGCAGGCTGGCAGTTAGGTATCGTTCTCATTTTATAGTTGGGAACCCTGAGGTTCAGATTTGTGAAGCGACTTGTCCGAAGCCACTGGTGGTGATGCTGGACTTTAGGCTTGAGTCTGCCTGACACTCCTGCCGTGTTCTTGTCTCCATGTTGTTTCTGCAAAATGGTTTAAGTATATAATAGTTAAGAAGGAAAACTCAATGTTCTGGGGAATAAATGCTAACTTCTGAGTTTGATGTAAATCTAAATAATCTCTTTTTCTCTTTTTTCACTTTTCTATAAAAGTGTTATTTATTGTTGCAGTTATGTTACCTATATGTAAAAGAGATACTCTGCCTGTTTCTTATCATTGGACTCTGCAGTAGCCTTAATTAAGAAAAGATCACTTCATCACACCCTTTACCAATTTTCTGTTTGAACTTAGCATACCAGATTTGCAGAGAACTGCTAAAGGCAGCAGCCTTTTAACGATACTTGGGCAATGCCATCCCTAGGTACCTGTGCCAATCACTAGGTCAGATAAGCCACAGCATGATTCCATGAGGGGAGGACTTCATGTATGTACCACTGTGCTCCCAAAACATAGCAAAGTGCTGGAACATAGGAGGCATCTAGTCAGTAGGTGTTGAATAACTATCACTCAGGATACTAATTTATTCATTTTTTAAATCCAGCAACCATTTATCATGTACTTATGGTGAGTAAGGCAGTCTAAGATGAAGATGTGTTCTTTGCCTTCCAGAAGATTATAGTTTAGGGGGAGAAATAAGACATGTATTTTAGTATTATATAAAGTGGCATATTTTTCTCAAAGATGATTATTGTTAAATTCAATCCTAAGATGTAGACTGGGTAGTAATCAAATCATCTTTAGCGTCTTTTCATATTGCTTGACTTCATGTTTTAATTGGCTTTTATTTTCTCAGCTCAGAAATATATTTTTATGTGTCTGTTATCTAAAAAAATTTAACAAATCATTTTGCTAGGATAGCCATCTCTTATATCTGTTCTTGTTAGTATTAGGCAAACCTATTGTCAATAGCATGGAATAGTCTATTTTCCCACGTATCAGTCAGAGTTCTCCATACAAACAGAACTCATAGCATACAAACGTTATATAATATATATGATTATATATGTATAATTATATATATATATATTTATTTATGAAATAAATATATTCAAGGAATTCACTTGTGTGATTGTGGGGATTTGCAAGTCCAAATCTCTAGGACAAGCAAGCACGCTGTAAACTCTCAGGCAGAAGGTGATGTGGCAGTCTTCAGCCTGAATTTCTTCTTCCTGAGGGTAACTTCAATTTTGCTGTTAAGGATTTTAAACTGATTGGAAAAGTAAGACTCACCTACATTACTGAGGATGATCTCTTTTATTTAAGGTAAACTGATTGTAGATGTTAGCTGTATCTACAAAATGCCTTTTTAAAACAATGCCTGGATTACTTTTTGACTAGGTAACTGTGTACCGTGGCCTAGCTAAGCTTATACCTACAACTAGCCACCATGGTCACCACTTATGACACGAAGAAAGTTTCCAAAATAATAAACAGTTAAAAAAAATTTTTTTTGCAAACAATAAAGGGATTCTTTTATGGATTATTTAAACTTCCAGATCAAATTTTGAGGATCTGAAATATCCAACAGGAACCATAGAGTTCTGAGAGATTTAAAGTGATGCTTTGATTTCCATGAAGTCAAAAATTGTATCCTTCCAAGGAGTATTATGAGAAACACTTCTAGGACATCCATGCTTCATAAGACACAATTGAGAAAGCCACTTTTGTTGAGATTTAATTCTCACTTCTTTCTGCCACTTCACAAGCGCTAAGGAAAGAAAGAGAACAAATGTTCTTGTCGCAAATGGAGTTGAAGTGCAGCCTCTGTCATTCATCACTTGAAACAGTTTGTTGTAAACAACCAGAAACATCTTCAGCTTTTCTTAGATACATTTTCTAAGTGTCTTTAAATATGAGGAAAACACAGATTAGATATCTAAAGTCAAGGAAAGTTCTGAGTTCAGTTTAGTAAAATTTCTATGCATCAATCTATATGTTTCTCTGGAACCATCTTTTAATAATTGTATTTCAGCTCATATTAGATAATTTGTTCTTAGGAATTATGTGTGACTCATTTCTCTTGAGGCTTTCTCCTTGCCTACATCCTAGGTAAAAATAACCTCAAAACTTCAATTCATAGCCTGTGTAAATAAAAACCATAGCTAGTGTTCTGTAAATTCTGGGAAAATGAAGGGTGAGCTGGAGAGCTTATAGTTCATGGTTTCCACTGCTTCTTAAGTTTCTTTTTCCTATTTCATTAGAAGCTTTGCTTAATCGTTAGCACCTCAACATAGATAAGCTTAGTCTCCTCCTCACTTTATTAGCAACAATTAAAGAACGTGTCTCCATCCACACAAAGCATTGCTTAGATACTTAGATAAATACGTAGGTGTTATGAAGGGAAATATACCTAACTGTGTGTATGTGTGTTGGAAAGTGGATAAAATGAAGAGCTTTACATTATTACAAGGCAAATAACCTAAAATGAAGCAATAGACACACACACGCCCCATCACTGCACCGCCTCCTTCCTCCTCCTCCCTACCCCTCCTCCTGCTCCCTACTCCTCCCTCCACCTATTGAGTTTTCTGGCCCTTTTCTCTCCTTTCTTCTTTCTTTCTCTTCTCCATAGGTAGCTATCAATTTCTTTCAAGAACTGCTATAGCAACTTTGTACCTTTTCTTATGCAGAACATCTTCTCTTCCCCACTTATATTCCTTCCGTCACCTATGATTCTAATCTGCTCTGAGGAAAAGCTGTCACATATATGATAATTACGGCAAGAGAACAGTAAGATCAAACACAAAGACAGCCTCATTAAAAGGGCATATATTCATTGCAAATGATGAAAATAATGCAACCCAAAATAAGACTTTCATCCAGAAAAACATATAATATCCCGGTAAAGATTGTAATGTTTTATATTCCATGGAAAACTACTACTGAAGCAAAGGTGAATGTTTTTTCCTCTTTCTCCTCTCTTTTAGCTACTATAGGGACTGCTTAGTTTTTGTCTTCCTTTCACATTTCCAACTCAAGTATTATAGTAAACACTATTGTTCAAGGTTATTGATGAATTAAATGATATTATCATTCATTCTGCAAACATGAGTATTTGCCAGGAGTGATAGGGAGTGGAGATGTAAAAATGAATATGACATTTTGCCTTCAAAGATACTACAGTCCACTGTAGTATCATTTAAATAAATTATACAAATATACATTAGCAGTGCCATGATAAGCCTTTGTTTGGGGGAGAGTAGGGACACAAAAGAAGATCTAGACAATTTTTCACTGGCAGTGCTTAGCTGTGGATCACACAAGTCGTTCTGAAAAACAAGTAATGATTAAATGCTCTAAAGGTGGACAATTTAATGCTGTGGAAATGAAAAATGCTTTTCTGATGAATCAAAGTAGGTACTGATTAAGAGTAAGGGCAGGTGGAGAGAAAGATGAGAAATGATAGAAAAGTAGAATAAAGATGAGGGAAAAGTAGAAGGGAAGAGAAATTTTTCTCAATTCTTAGTCGATGCAGCACATTCAAATTACTGGCAACAATTTTCTCAGAAATGTCTAGTAGAGTTTTGGTTTTTCTTTCTAGCTTTGAGGATAATAGCTCACTAAATTACACTACACAATAGAACAGTGTATTGGCTATTAGTGACTATTATGAGGAATTGGAATAAAGCAGTGTGCCTGATGCTGGCATGCAGAAGCTAGATACACAGGGAGGCTCTATTAGTTATTGTTCAACAGTTTCATATAGTGTTATTGACACTTTCACCCTGAGAATCTTGGTAAGCCATAGCTTTGCTATGGATGTGTAATTCTGTACACAATAAACTGCTCTGTTCTAGTGTAGTTAATGAAAACAGGCAACAGTCTGCCGCATTGCATTACTGAAATATTACTAGAGCATTGTATTACCAAAGTATTACTGAAATAGTTACCACGTTACAATTTCATGTAGCAGTTTTAGTCAGTGTTATGATTTGAATATGTCTTCCCAAAAGCATGTGTTGGAAACTTAATCCCCAAAGCAACAGTTTTGGGAAGTGGGGCGTAATAAGAGGTAATTAGGCCATGAGGGCTGAGTGAATGAATTAATGTAGTTATTGCAAAAGTAGGTTTGTTATTAAAGGGGGAATTTAACCATTTTCAATTCTCTCTCTCTCCTTTGTCCTTGCCGTCTCCTGGCCTTTCTGCCTTCAGCCATGGGATGATGTAGGAAGAAAGCCCTCACCAGATGCTGACATCATGATCTTGGACTTCCCAGTTTCCAGACTGGTAAGAAATAAGTTTTTGTTCATTATGAATTACCCAGTCTCAGCTATTCTGTTATAGTTACATAAATGGACCAAGAGAGTCAGGGAAGCAGCATGGAACAGTTTATGAAACTTTTGCATCTGAGGCAGGCACCTATGCTCTATCTACTCATTTTTATTTTTAACTTTGTGACTTTATTACTTGGGTCTCCTAGAATAAACCATTTAACCTCTTTGCACTGGGGCTTCATAATCTACAAATGGGAAGAGTAGGTTAGAAAACTTCTGATCTGCTTTCTAGATGTGCCATTCCATGATTCCAGATAGTGGAATACAATAGGGTGGGTTTTTGTTTCCCTCTCCTAGAGTAGATGAGAAATCACTTAAGCAGAAAGCCCATTTATAATGCTTTCCTGACTCATATTTTTTCTCAGACACAATTGGAGTACAATAGATATTTAATAGATCCTTGTTAACTGAACAATGTTCCTTCTGTATGGTCAGGAGACCTCAGAGACTTTTGTAAATATTCTCAATTTAGACTTCAGGGCATTAAAGGAAGATGCTTCATTTTGCCAATGACATTCTTTTTTGATACAACTAACAGCATGGATTTAGCTTTTGCTTTATGTGAGTAAAGCAAAATTGTTAAATTCAGGCATCTTCCTGGAATAAATGTGAGCTGCTGTAATTAGAAACTTTTTCTGTCATAATTATGTTTGAGAGGCTGAAACATGGGCTCATTTTAATAAATGGAAAAGGAAAGTTACCCAGGCCAAGGAGATTACTCTTTGGAAGAGAGTCTAGCAGAAATAGAACATCCTACCTCAGAAACTGGATGAACAAATACCCACATGAGAGAAACAGAAACCACAGGTCATAGAAAAAGGCTCTGAACCACAAGAAGAATGTGAAAGAAAGGGGCTGAATTCTGACCACAGGAGGAGTCACAAAAAAATCTCCCTTTGTGTGGTTCTCAGTGAGCTTGTCTGAAAGGGAAATGAGTGGTGAAGGGCTTTTAGTTTGAGATTTTAGTGCAAAGAAAAATCTGTTCTGTTGCATTATGGCCCATGCAGAAAAGAAGGAAAATCAAAGTAATGATGAGGAGGGCATTTAAAGGGGGGAAATATAATAACTTCAGTTAGTATGTTTGTTTCCTTTAAAAATATACAACATTTGGCATAGGTCATATGTATATCGCTGAGTATGACAGATGATGTGGAGATGTAAAGTATGAAAATGAAAATAGTCATTTGAAAAATCTTAATAATTTTGAGGACATGTTTAGAAAACTCTTAAGTCAGTATCTTCCTACCCTTTTTATATCATGGTTCATATTAAAAATTAAAAAAATAAAATTTGTTCATATCACGGTGGTGCATACTCTCAAGGGTAGTAGACCAGCCCTGGGATTTGTGGTACCTCATGCCCAACCTGACCAGACCTGGGGGCTGAGGGATTAGGTAGTTTTGTTCACCTGAAATTTATTTTTGGAACACTTGTCAATCCTGTAAGCCATCTAATACTTTTTAGTAGGATACCATGGAGAGAGACCAGACCTCTGGGCAGTATGGAGGATTATCACTATTATTTATCAAGTCACTGCAAAATATTGACAAATATTGTTTTAAACTTATTAAGTTGCAATGGACATGATTTTAGTAGAATTGAGTTAGTGCTAGCTGTTCACGTTTGTTGGACTGTGGTCACAGGTACCAGTCATGCACACCAGAATAACTGATTATCAAACATAGGCTAAAACATTCTACTAATTATATACTTTTCTTGAGTTGCTTTTTCTGGAGTAGTAATAGTTTCTTAAAACTCGATCATCAATATTGGTCTTATTGTCTATCTCTTTCTTAAGTTTTCTTTAGTTAATAGAGTGTAAGAAATCAACCAGTTTTATTATTATCTGAAAATTTCCAGCTGCATCTTGAGTGTTTTAATGAAAAATTTTTAAATCACCATCAGCCATGTATTCTAATTAAATGATATTCTGCCTTGTGGCTACTTTTTGCAATTAGTCCTTGAGATACAGGTTGTTTTGTTTTCTATTATGCAGGGAAAACAAAATAATAATAAATATGTTATTGTGTTAACTAGAGTAAAGGTTGTAGCAAAGAGACTTCAAAGGCAATGGTGAAGCATCTCCTAGCAGTAACAGGTGAGGTAGACATCCTCTACTTCCTAAGGTCATCCAGGGACCCAGGCTAGAAGGGCAACTCGGCCCTCCTCTGGGGCACTGGCATCATCTTCATGCTTGAAGCTGGGTGGGCGCATATCTAGGTTCCAGCTGCCAGCCATATATTGAGTTTATTAAGATATCAAACTAAAAATTAAGTTACACAGACACACGCACGCACACACGTTTTATAAAGCCCAGGTGGTCTAGGCACACACAGAGATAGAAAAAAAAAGGCAGAGAAAAGGAAAACAGTTGTCCGTATGTGCTGCTTCATTCCGCAGGCTGATTTTGTCATCTTGCCTTTGACTTTTCATGATATAGGCATTTGCTGGGCTTTCTTCTTTACTCCTTTTGGCTCTTCCTCTTCTTTTCTTGATTCCCCTGTTTCAGTTCCTATTTCTTCTCCTTCCCTCACTGTTACTTCAGGAACCAGAGGTTTCCCCTCAGCTTTGAGATAAGGCAGTTTTAAGATTTGACAACTTTGCCATGAATCTCTGACCAGAAGCTGAAAGGATACTGCAAGTGCTCTGTTTCTATAATTTTACATCTCAGGTGGCTCCTTGGTGGCAGCGTGCACTTCCCAGCTCATCACATCCCCCTTTTGGATATTTCCCATGATTCTGGCCTGGTCTCTGTCTTGCTCCTCGGTAATTTTAACATCCCTGTTTCCTTTTTGCATTGATTCTCCCAGAACCTGTCCTTAGCCTATCAACGGATATCCAGGGGAGGTGGATCTCTTCTTGCTCTCAATAATAGTCCACTGGTCAGCTACTTTCTGGAAACTCTCTCTTACCTCAAATCAGCATCAGTTATATTTTCTCCTTAGCCTAATTCCAGAATAGACAATCCTCCGGCCATTCCTTTTCTTTCTTTATTCCACTTTGTTTTTATGCGCTTTCTTTACTTCTCTTGAGAAGTCAGATAAATCTTCTCCATTTGATGATTCATCTGCCACTGCAGGGTCTTCGTCAAAAGCCTATTTTGCAGTTCAATATTTTGGAAAAAGAATTCTGTGTTCTTTATTTTTAGAGTTGATTACTATTAAACAGACATCCTTCAGTGAAGTCGCAGTTTCAAAATTGTGGAAATATTTAGGGAGTGAGTCTGCAAATAACCAAGTCATCATTCTAATCTATGAAGCTTGAAAGATACGTTTAGCAAATTGTATCCAGCATAACCCAGGGATATTGAATATTTTAAAAATGATTTAAAAGATAATTAAGGATATCAAGCAAGAAGAATCAAATTCTCAAATGGTTAGCTGGTATAAAAATCTATGTCCTTTAGAGGCTTTTTGATGATCACTGAGATATTACCTCATCAATTTGGATAACTGGTAAGTCTCCCTTACCTCAAATCAGTTATATTTCTCCTTACCCCAACTCCAAATAAATCATCCAAACAAATAATTATTTGTCATAATGCCATAAAAATCAATTGGATTTAAGGTAAAAAGTAAATTTTCTGCTAGTTGGGTAAATTGCTTTACCTTGCTCAATTTGCTATCTATAAAGTAGGAAGAGTAACGCCTCTTTCTATCTAATAGTGCTGTTCTGGAATCAAAGAAAGGATTTCTATTAGAGTTGTGAATCCTGTGTGGGCTTTTTCTCTTCTTATGCTATACTTAGCTGCACGCATGCCATCTTTCAATGAAACCGTAGTCATTTGACAGCAGAATATGTGGCTGACTGATCACAGCACCTAACCCTATCCCCTTTTTGCAGAATAGCCTCAATAAATACTTTTTATAAATAATGAACAATCTCCCTTTTAGATAATTTTGCCTTATTTAATTTTAACTATTTTATTATATAATATGCTGAGTTTATACCCTGATAAACTCATGTTTTTGAAGTAGATGCATATTAAACTTTAAATATATGATGTATTGCATCAGAGATCTCAAATGATTCTAGCAGCAGCTTTGGAACTGGAATGACTCTTCAGAACTGACCCAGTTGAGGCAAGGGGCCTAGATCTTTGGACTGTGATCTGAGCAGTCCTTGACCGCAGGCTGCTATCAAAGGGGATATGCAAACCTGGTGAGGCAGCCTCTATAAGCCAAACGCAAATTCCTGGAATACAACTAATCAGTGAGCTGTTAGCAGCCAAAATTCCTGGGTGCTGGGAGGTAAAGTACCTCAGTTCTAATGGGAGATTGTGTACTGCAGTATACCCCACCATCCACCCTTTGTATCTTCTAGAAATGACTGCTTCGTATAGTGAGTTCAGATCCATCTGGAAACAGCTGTTGTTGGGTTCTGGAAGAGCTCCTTTTCTGGGGAAATCTTACAAGAGGTCCAGTGGAATGAAGAACTTCACCAACATCACCACTGTATTTAGTCTTGAGGTCACAACTGTTACTCGTTGCCGTTCTCTTCTGTTCCCCATTCCAGTTTCCTGTCACCCTCAGCCAGGCCCCCGTCTCCTTCTTCCTCTTAGGAAGAAGCATGATTTTACTTTGCTTCCTCTGCACATGGGAAGCCCCTCAAATGGCAACCCTGCACCAGTCTAACATTACCTGCCACTGGGTAGTGAGTTGGGCTAATTCTACATTAGGCAAGCCCCTTTGACCCTTTCCCCATGCTATGTTCTTTGACCTACATGTATCAGTAATATTTTGGCTTCCACCTTAATCTTTTAATTTTTTTTCTCAAATAATGAGAATCTAGGTAGGAAGAAGGACATTATTCCATGGGAGACCACCTAAGACCACCCTTCCTCCACAAGGAATTAGGCTGCTGTAAATGTTTGCTGATGGTGTTAGTGATGTCTAATGAGGCAAATGCCTCTTGCAGTTGTTCTTTCTAGCTGTAGACTGATCTGTTTCAATTCAGTGGGCTTGGTCCTGTCAGTGATTAACTGTAACTCCCAAGTAGGAAGAATGCCCTACCATCTCTTGAACGACACACTGTTCCTATGTGTTCACAAAGCTTCACAGAAAATTCAGGGAGTTTCCCTCTTAGTGTTTGTCGTATGTTTTATTGCTCTCTCCTCTCCCTCAGACTCTGGTTCTGCATCAAAGTGCAATATGAGTGTCAGGCATCAGCCATACTTAAAGTAGTATTTCTGCTAGCTCTGTCCAATTGTTTCCAGGCCAAATTTGTGCAACACAAAACTTTCTCCTCATAGGATGAATTATTTCATGGGTAGTTATGTGGTCTTTTAGGGAAATCAGCCCTGTGAGTTCATGCCTCTAGTTTTTCTGATATGCACTAAATTCACATCTCCTGTCTGAATCCCAGGGAACCACAGGTATGCTTTACAGAGCTGCACATGACGTTTTCTTAGAATTCTGACTGGTACTTGATGATTGGCCAGTTTTAACCTGAAAGCGTTTATGTCTATATGGGACGTAGCCCTAAACTGAGTCAAAGCAATTGGGTGGAAAATACATGTTGCATGGCCAACTTGATTTCACGTAGTTTTTTCTCAGTTGTGAAATTTTCCATCACTTATTCTTTTCCTGCTTCTTGGCCCTCACCTCCCTTTTCCTTGTTGTTTTTGGCATTTTGTCTCCTAAGTTGTGCCTGAAATAAGCTTTTCACATATTGTTCTCATCTATAGCTTATATCTTATTTTCCAGTCAGCTCTATCTCAAAGAACATCACAGGGTTAGAGAGATAACCTCTGTCTAATATGGGAACTAAGTTAAGACTGTGTTATGATAGAGAAATTGCCCTGTTTTTTTTCCCTTTTTCCCCAGGATGAATCCATATCTCTTTAGAGATGAAATAAAGAACTGCTTCTTTTTGAAAAAAATTTAAATTTATATCAATGTTTTTGTATTCATTAGGATAAAATTTCCTAGCGACACTAACAAATAATTCCCACCTCTCAATGGCTTTATGATCACTCACAAAAATGCCAGTGTGAGGTGCATGGCTTTTCTGGGTGATTCAATCATGTGCCTTTGTAATGTCAAGTTCTTTGGCTTCTAGCAGTGGTCCTTCTAGAAGGAAGAGTATGGAGGAGAGAGAACAGTTAAGATATCTTATTGCAAAGCCTAGAGCTGGTGGCTATTCTTTCTGCTCACATTTCACCAAACAGAACTCAGTTTTATGGCCTTAATAATTCAAGCTAAAACATCAAATTACAGTTTGAGACAAAGTAACAAATTTGAGGTAAAAGAGCTACTGGAAAATAAATATCCAGTCAAATATTAACTGTATAGAAACACCCATAGAAATTTCTATATTTGCCATCTACTTCAACAAGGACTGGGAAATTTAGTCTTCCTGGTGCCAGGGAGAGGGCCTAAGGCTGGTGAACAGATAGACAGTCTCTACCATATCTCCTAAAACAAACAAACAAATGGAATAAGTTTTGGACATTATCTATAACTAAAGTAAAAAGATATGGATGTGAGCAAAGTAGTATTAGCAATTAGTAGGACAGATTTATGCCAGCTCTTTTGGGCCCCAGTAATACCAGAGTTTTATATTTATTTGTGAGTTACAGAGCATGCAATTCACCCAGTGATCAAGAAGTTCACAAAGTAATTTGGTATACTTTGAATTCAATCCACTGTGTTGTGCACCTCTTACTTCTCTGAAGCCATCAACTTCCTCCAGGACAGAACGAACTACTCTCTCCTGAGCTGTCACAACACATTTTTCCTGTCTGTCAAGGGAAGGCTGAGATAAACCCCAAGAATTCCACAGGAGCAGAAAGAGAAGGCGAGGGATGTTTATGTTTCTTAGCTTTATAGCATCCCATGAAGAGGCAGGTTTAGCTTGCTCTTGCTGCTCCCAAATACCTCCCCTTGTTTTTTTTTTCAATAGAATCTTCGGAAGGGAGTAGAGAGCACTCAGCTGATTCAGTGATAGCAGAGAGAGGACTTGTAAGAGGAGAAAAACTTGATGTGACTTGATGCCCAGGGAGGTTGCATACAATGCTGATATGCACAGTATCTCCCACTATGAGAAGGAAGAGCCACCAGTCCCATTTGACGTTTTCCCAGGGACCTGAAGAGAGCCCCTAAGCAGGTCATCTATCAGGCAATCTTATTTGTCTCTCCTTTATACCTCTTTTATAATGCTTATAGTCTATTTTACTACAATTCATTTGCACCTTTCTTTCCAAGAGCATAGTTCATTTATTTTTACCTTATTATTTATCATTTAAATGGCTTTAGCTCCTAGTGAGGCTTATGGCACATAGCAGGTGTCATTATTGGTGAATATATTAATTTATTGATTAAGGATTAGACTCTTTTCTAGACTACTTTAGTACTTCTTACTACCCCCATAGACAGTGTAAATTGTAACCAATCTAGTCAAAATTATGCCAAATAAACATTTTTGGAAGTATCTTATTTAGCTCTTCTCATGGGAACATGTTCTACCTATTACTTCTTCATAGTGGGTCATTTCTCACATTAACTGGCTGATTTAAGAAAAAAGCACTAGACTAGGAGTGCAATCTGTTTTTATAGCTAACTCATGCTGAGGGTTAGAAGGCAGAGGCTAAAAGATGAAACCAGAGCAAAATGTGTTGATCTTACTGACTTAAACCAAGCCTACTGAATTTTTCACTTTCTAGGTTTGACTAGACTAGCAGTGTATAGTTTAGGGGGATGGGAGAATATCTGAAATTTACATCATTCCAATTGTTTTTCTCAATGCAAAAATAAGGGATAAAAAAACACCTCCACTCATTTTGAGGAGTTAAGGCAAGGATAATTGAACTGAAAATATCTGCCAAAAGAGTGACTGGCTACGTTAAGTCCTCAGTACTATTTTTGTCTCTGTTGTCAAGAAGTGAACACTACAATCATTCCACCAGTCAAATAGACCCACCTCCCGCAGGAGGAGACAGAATTCCTGCCCCACTATTGATTTTATCACACACCTCCACACTGTCTAGTGCTGTGGATAGCCATGATGGCTTTTATTTGTGTTTGACAGCATTTTTTTTTTTTTTTTTTTTTGCCCATCTCTTGGCCTGAATCCTAGATTCTGGTTTTATTTCCTGTCTGTAAAAGGTGCTTTGACCTTAGAGCTATTACTCGCTGCAATTCTTTTGAGTCTCTTGATCCTTGTTTTTGTTCTCAGCCTAGATGGTATCTTGAAGCCTTTGCTTTTGTCCAAGATAAAAGTGAGCTTTGAGAGAAAACATGTGGAATGTTTCACATACGTGGTGATTGGAATAAACCATTATCTACTGAAAATACTGCATAATTTATTTTGCATGTGGAAATTCTTGAAGATATATGCTTTAATCTTCCTCCAGTGCTACCATATTCTATTTCCAAATTGTTTAATGAGCATTTGTAATGGAAGGACCTCATCGACAGTATGTTAGAGCAAAGGACATTGCTGTAATCTTGGGAGCTCAGCCCAGTCACCTCAGAGAGAGCAATCCTATATTGCTCTCTATTAATTATTCATCGAAGCAAATTGCTCTCCAAGTATTGCCTATTCTCCCTGTCCTTCCCATTGTCTTGATTACTGCCCTATTTCAGGCTCGGATTCTCGTTTTCTGGGCTACAAAACCAGCCTCATATTTGGCTTTCCTTCCTCTATTATGTCTTCTTTTGCAAGAATCTAGAATTACCCTTTTTAAAACATAAAGAAATCATCTTCCTTCCGTGAAGAATCATGAGGTAATGGAGAGTCTTTGGAAAGACACAAACCTAGGTTCCAGTCGTAGATCTGCCATCCACTAGTTATATGTTGTTAGATATTTTTTCCCACTTGTTTCTGCCTTTGTGGATCAATAAAATGAGCCTAACAATGCTTATCTCAAAGAAGTTTAATGTGGATTAAACAGATAACACATGTATCCAGCACAGTGCCTGTCCCATAGTAGACATTCAGAAACAATTATGACTATATACTTTTGCTTAAAATGTCAGTGGTTACCTATCATGTAAAAGATAAAAATTCACACTCTTTGGAGTAGACTGTATCTTCTCTCTGAATCTGCCCCAAACTACATTTTTAGCTTTACCTCTTATACTTTCTCTTTCCCTATATATTCCAGTCAAACTAAATAAATCACTATTGCTGAACACAGTATTTTTTTTCCCTGATTTCCTGACATTTTCGGACTATTCCCTGCATCTCAAAAGTTCTCACCTCCTTTCTCCCTGATTGGTTTATATTTGTTCTTCAAGATCCACCCTAACATCCCTTCTCTGTAAAAAAAAAAAGAAAAAAATAAAGGACAAAAGAATCCAGCTAATATTATAACAAGTAAAAGTAAAAGTGAAAGTTAAACACAGAACAAAAACAAATCCAGTACTTTTCCTGGATGAACAAAGCCAATGTCTATTATAATGTATTATTTGAATAACTTTTTTGCTAAGGAAATCTTCCAGGAAGTCTTATAATTTTTAATTAAGAAGTGCAGAGGGCTAGTTTTTCTTTCTTTCGAGTGACATACAGAGTGTTCATTTGAAATGCTCTCTAAAATATTTGAATTTGTCATACTCAGCTAGGTGGCTCCAAGACATCTGACCATGCTTCAGAGTTTGACTGGAGAGGGAGCGAAGAGGATGTAAGCATTAAATTCTAAAATATAACAAACATAACCAACAAAGTTTTCTAAATTAAAACAATTTGCTTACAATACACTGTTTCTTTTTATTCAAGTAAATGAGCTCCCTAATCCTGCAAGCTTGACTCCTTTCTCAGTCATCAAGTGTACCATATAGATCTTCCCTAAATGGGGGCAATATTCCAAATTAAGGCATGGTTCCCATACATTTCTAAAGTTGGTTCTATTGGACCTAGATTGACATTCCCAGCCTAATCTATCAGTTGTGGAAGTTATGGAAGTTTTATAGTAAATTTATATAGCCAACTCTAAATTATAGCAAAATCCTTTTTTGACTTAAAATTTCAATTTGAGAAGGTAAAATATTAAAAGTATGACACTTCAGTCATTCAAATGATCAAATGAGATATATTAAAATACTTCACCAATGCTTTTTCCTTTTTCTTTTCTGTTCTCTTCTTCTCTCTCCCTCCCTTCCTCCTGTCCTCCCTTCTTCTCTCCCTCCCTCTTCCCATTTCCCTTTTCCTTTCCCTTCCCCTCACCTCTTTCTGCCTTTTTCTTTTTGTCCTGTTTTCAGATTCAAAGGAAAGGAGTCACTGAGGACTACATACCAAGTCAAATATTGACTGTAGAGAAATATCCATAGAAGGTTCTGTACTTTGCCTCTGTTTTTTGTAGGAAGGTTTCATTTAGGTTAGACATGTAGTAAGATAGGAAATTTTGCTATTAGGATGGTACAGTTTCAGCTTCAAGATATTGTTCTCAACAAAAAGGGTAGAATTATTTCTGTGACTGGTAATTTTTGTTCTATAGGTGTTTTTATCCTAGTCTTGAAAAAAATTCTATAGCTATATAAAAATAATTTATATTGATGGCATTTTAAACCACCTTTTACTATATTGTTTCCTCACAAATTTTATAAATTCTTATTTCCAACAATAAACTGTCAGAGATTCCTACTGGTATAATACAGCCCATGTTTGCACACAGAAACAAAGAAACTTGAACTTTATTCGACGTAGGCTAAATGGGTAAATATGCAATTTTTATGAGACATCATTATCCACATTTTCATTTCCATAGATTCGTAGCTTTCTGGAATAAGGATATTGGAAAGTACTTCAAAATCAGCTTGAGAAAAGTAAATTGTAAAACACATTTTTGGTTTTTAGCCATGCATATTGTTTACTGCCATTGCTTTAGTATCACAACAGAACATAGCCTGTGAACTGAAAATCAGATTGTTTAGTTGGATAAAAAGTAGATATCACTAGCTCTAATTATATTATGTGAATGATCTAATGAAACAATCACATAATAACAAAAAATGACAATAGGCTGGACATGGAGGCTCATGCCTGTAATCCCAGCACTTTGAAAGGCCAAGGCAGGTGTATTACTTGAGGTCAGAAGTTTGAGACCAGCCTGGCTGACATGGTGAAGCCCTGTCTCTACTAAAAATACAAAAAAAAAGCTGGGGATGGTGGTGCATGCCTGTAGTCCCAGCTACTTGGGAGACTGAGGCAGGAGAATCACTTGAATCCGGAAGGTGAAGGTTGCAGTGAGTCAAGATCACACCATTGCACTCCAGCCTGGGCAACAGAGTGAGACTCCATCTCCAAAACAAGAGAAAGAAAAAGGAAAAAACAGAAAAGAAAAGAAAAAAAGTGACAATAAAAAGAAATATTATCTTTTCAAATATTTTACATTACATTATTTTGAATCTATGCAACCAGGATGCCTATTTTTTTTTCGGTCAAAATAAAGTGGTGGCTTGTTTCGATCATCTGTCCAAAATCGAATGATTTTTAGCATTTTGTCAAGAGAAGAACCAGCAGCATGTATTGTGTGACTGGCGAGTGTATCAGACAGTGGAACTTCCTGCTCCTCACAGTCTTGAAGGCCTGGACTCTCATTAATGTGACAGTCCTTAGAAGCCACTTGGGAGCTACTTGAGAGGCTGAGTCAGGGGGATCACTTGAGCCCAGGTGGTCGAGATTGCAGTGAGCCATGATCACACCATTGCACTCCAGCCTAGGCAAGCCTGTCTTAAAACAAAACAAACAAAGAAAACCTTGGAGAATTGCTTTAACTTTGAAAACTGGAAGGGGTTAGGAAAGGGCATTTTAGATAGAGAGTAGAGTGTAATCAAAGGCTGGAGATAGTATTGTATAAGATAAGGTCAGTAATCCAGTGTGACTCAAGGTTGGAAGGATACCCGGAGGTGAGTAATGAGAGTTATCCCATGAAGGTTACATGGGGAGGGTTTTGAAGTCCAGAGGGAGACATTTGTACTTCCTTTTATATGTCATGGGACATGACGTGGCCAAATCTGTGTTTCAGAAGATGTTTGTGGCTGTTCAGAGTATAGATTAAAGAAAAGTGACTGGAAAGACAAAGAACATGTCATGTGAATTGGCAAACCATGAAAGTCTATACTAGGACAGGGATAATTAAAAAACACCAAGCGATGTGCCAACCACAGACACTGATTGTAGAAGAATAATTGACAGAATTTGGTGATGGAATGAGTTAGGAGAGAGAGAAAAAACTGATGCTGCTGCTGCTTATTATCATTATTATTATTATCACTGGAATCCCAAGTTTCTGTTACAAGGTGACCTGATAAAGTATGTAATAAAGCATAAAGTGGAACCAATTTAAACTCTGTCCCATGAAAACTCAAGAATAATTCTGTTTATACCTGATCTGTATATTGCCCCTTACCATTCATTGCTGTGTGCCTGATGATGGGGTGAGTTCATAGTTGGATTATCCATTCATTAACCATATTTCATTATGATGTGTGAGTGACTGATTATCGAATAAGATACAAGGCACAGGTGCGCAGGGAGATAAGAGCTGTATAGGCTATCCAAGAATATACACACTTTTGATTTTTCTGCTCTTTATACTTGAGCCCTTCTGTGGAGTCTTGTTTTTCTGCTTAGGTGACACTTAGGACCATTGTAGACTTCAGTGATTTAGGAAATGCCTTCTGGTCAGTGGGTGGCAGTGTTGCATAGAAGAAGGAGAATAGGTTGTAATTGGAAGACTTTGTGAGCAACCCCTGGCACTGTGACTGTCCCTTAATTCCCAGGTTCCCAACTGTGGATTATAAAATCATCTTCAGAATCACCTGCAGCTTCCTTTTAAATACAAATTCCCATATCCTACCCTTTGGAGATTTGATTCAGTCATTCTCATTTTTGTCTTGCTTATACCCCAACATAGGGGTATGTGTATGTTGTTTTTTAACATTCTAGATAATTTTGAGAGTTATCTAAAGTTAGGAACTAGTAACTTAATCGTTATGAGTCTTAGTTTTCATAGGATTGCTATGAATGTTAAATGAGAAAATATGTCCAGATTTTATGAACTTTAACTCACAATAAAGTGTATGTTGTTAATTAGATTACTTCTTAAAATAACTTTTCTATCTCTTTTTAAAAGACTTCAATTTCTCATTGAATATGAGATCATATGCTTGTTTGATTTTTGTGCCTTGTGATAGCAGAGAGAAAAAAGATGAATTCTGTCCAAACTAATGCATAAAATATAATATTCACTAGGTAATAGTTTTAGATATTAAAGAGATGGTAGAAGAGTCTTGTTTGAATTATTTATTTTTAAAATCTTAGGAATAAATGCAAGTTTTTAAAAGTAGCAAGGACATGTAAACATAAATTGCTTCTATATATTTTAATAAAAAATTCAACATTTATTATTAACACTAATAATTTAACTTACAAATATATTCTGACTCCCTGGTTTTAAGAACAATAGCTTAAGTTAAATACACAGTTCATCTCTTCCAAAGTCAGAAACAATAAAACAAACAAAACAACACCTACAAGCAATAGTAGCAATGGTGATTTTGAAACATATACTTTAAGTTAATGGGACTTCAGTAGCTCAATACAAACTATATAATATGCAGCATAGATGTCAGTTGACCTTGACTCTTATAGTATGTTGTAATCCGTTTGATAGCCTTTAGTCACAGCTTCTGTATAACTAGAGTTACCTGGCCTTCCCAGTTCTGAGGGGCCTTCTAATACACAGCTCCACTGTTTTTTATGACAATACCACAGTGTCTTCTTCCTTCTACGGTCTCTCAGTTTTTGTCTTGCTTATGTTTCTTCAACTCTGCTCCTGGACAACTTTTATGTTAATACATTCTGAGTCATTTGTTCTCCCTTGGCCTGTCAAGACACCCAAAAAAGGCCAAGTTGTTCACCCAGGGAGCCATACTGACACATTCCTTTTGCACTTGATTCTACCTTTTCGTTCCCTTCAGCCAGGGACCGGTCACTTCAAACTATTAGCCTGAAGGTCATTTAGAAGATTTTTGTAAATATCTGATTTGAGGAACCTGGGATAAGAGTCCTTTTCCATAAGAGTATATATGACTTTTTGTGCTTCATCAAAACATGTGGGGGTTGGTGCTTTAATCTTCTTAGCTGTAGATTCTCGAGTGTGGAAGTCAATATTGATCTAAAAAGAAATCCTTGTTAGTTAATATATACTTCTTATTTATCGCAAATTTTATGATGTTACTGTGTTTTTTGAAGGACCTCAAAAAGTGATTTTAAGGCTTCATTTAAATCAATTCAAGTATCTCTTAAATGCCTTTCCAAAATCAGCTTTCTACTAGGTGTGAAAGAGAAGAAATATTACAAAAATGACTTTGTTTCAAGTTTGCTCACAGTGTAGTTGGGAGATGCAAAAGAAACAGACATGAAAAATTTAAATACCCACATAAAATGATTCACATATCACAAAGAATGATACGGGCATTTAAGATTTATAGGAGGAGAAGGCTTTCTGCTGCTATTTGCTGCTTGGACCAAGAATATTTAGCTGGTACTACTGTTAACTGGAAATACTTTTGCTGCTGCAATTGTATACATTATGCTAATCTTTATTTTCTTATCCAAAATGAGAGCACTCATTAAGGACTTCCTGACACAGAGTTCTTGTCAGTTATGACACCCTTACCCTTTTCCTCACCCTCATCATGGCAGCTGGCTTTGTAAAATCAGTCTCTTCATTCTACTGTGCTGAAATCTTCACCAATATAGAAAATTAGATTCTCATTGCACTGAACTATGTTTATATGCCTAAATATATAGAAGTAAAATTATATACACCCAAAGGATTTTATCTTGTATATATTAAATGTTATTTCTGCATTTAGGGTTTTTTTTTTTTTTTCAGAGAAACCGATGATGGTAAGCTTAATACTCACTTGTTTAACAGCATCTGAATGCACAAATGCTTTATATATCTTTTCTGCTTTGCAGTGCAAAAGATCAGACTCTGTTTTCTTATAGTCTTCACAAGCCAGCCAGAACTCAATATTTTCCTCACTGAATTCAGACTTTAGGAAACTTCCAAAGACATCTTGACCAGCTAAAAAGAAAGTGGGTGGGGGATGGGGGGGAGATAATTAAATTGAATGAACCAACAAATGAACAATTTGAGGAAGAAATGTGTAAGAAAAATACAATTGCATCCAAGTAAGAGATGGCTACTGCTGAAATAGCTGTGCCACAGTTTGCAGAGATGAGAAGGCATTTGAAATTCCATCATTCATAGAAAAGGAATCTGTGGCCAAACTGGTTCACAGTCACATTGCAGCTTAATAGTGGCTACTGAACTATACTTTGCTTCTATCTGCTGTTTGAATTGAAAGTCTGTTCCACTGAATATGAAACCATCTTTTATATGTGCCAAATCCTAGCCAGAGTAGAGAGTATACTAGGGAAGCAAACACTGACAAAAGGCTCTAACATCATATTAATAATTAGTAAATATAATTTCCCCATCTAATTCATAGTAGCTAGAAAATGTTAGGCCTATATATGATCTGTAGGTCTGATGTACTGATTAGGCTTGCTAGGGTTTACTGAGAATTTTATATTGCACTATTTATGGTCCATATCTATGCCAGCTATTCATTTAGCTGAATTATAAACCAAGTCAGTGGAGCTAGAATGAACAACTTGATTCCCAAGTGAGGCTCCTTAGGGTGTCTGTGGGGAGAAAATAATAATCTCACTCTCTAGAGATAGAGACCAAGTTGCTCATCTACACCTCTGATAAATGTCCTAATCTCAGTAGAATTTTAATGCCCAAGGCAAAGGGAAAGCAAGCTGATTTCATTCTTTACCTTCTCTCATCAGAAAATCTCCACAAGACTATTTGTGCTTAAAAATCCTTCTATCATATTTATGTTATAACAACTATCATGTTATAATAATGCAATTATTTATGTTATGTGTCTCAACCACCTTCAGGGCAGTAAGAGACTGTCTTTGATTTTGAATACTTGGTACCTCTACAGTGTCTTCTATATAAGGGTGAGATGAATGATCAATATATGAAAGATAAGATAATTAATTGAATGAATGGATCATTCTTGTTACATACAAGTGTATAAAAAATACATTCTTTAGGAGATTTCAAAATGGCAATGTACATGTTAAAATACTGGGCTTAGTTTTAAAAGCTTTACATATCAGAATCCCAGCACAATGTTTAATTTTATCTCTATAATGATCTTTGAAAACACCTAATTGTCTTAGCAAATTTGTCTAAAAGGATTTGGCAGAGTTGAGTACTAAGTCAGCATTATTAACAGGCATACTATGCTGAAGTTGTCAGTAACCACAGACAAACTAGAAGACAACTTTTTGCCTACTGTCCTATGCAGAATACTGTATTTAGTGAAGCCATTCAAATTTTTTTAGAGTATTGAGCTGAACCCAGAAATATTCAGTAGTTATACTTACTTTGGTTGGCAAGAAGTTTTTCCAGAGATTGAGACCATTGCATTACTTCGGCAGCAGAAAGTCTACAGGGGACAAAATTTACTTACATTAGCAAATTTTTTAAATGTAAGCCCAAATGAAATAAAAATGGCTGTTACATTTTGATAACTTAGCAAACTAAAACTATAGTTCTAATAAATACATTAAAATTTATTCACAAAAAACAAAACTTCCCTTAGAGTTACTATAGTTATGAAAAAAACTGCCAATAAAGTGTGAAAAAATTACAAATAGATAAAACCCAATATGTTTGCACACACATTTGTATTCAATTTACATTGGTACTGATATAGTCTAAATTTATTTGACATGTTTCTTAAAAGAAGTGAAGTCGGCTGTGCACAGTATTTACCCCTTGCTGGGAGAGAGAGACAATGCATAGGTTGCTGTTGTAAATGATCATGATAGTTAATTGTATTAGTGTACTTACATGTCCTTGGACTTGGAAGATTTCATTCCAGATTCCAGATGTGGGATCACAGATCTCAGGTATGCTTTCATATCCATTCCACTACAAAAGGCATAAAAGTGAATATTCATATTTCTTCAGAATTCATTTTATTTGTCAGAAGACACAGAATAAATTCTATAAGGAATAAGGCAATACTAAAAATTATTGATACAACATTTAGTTATATTCAAATATAGCTTATTTTTATGAGTCAATGTCAAGAAAAACTACCCAATTTAATGCCATATCAATTTATTTTTTTATTACAACTGAGTATTACTTATTACTCACAACAGGCAATTAATTCAATTAATTCCTCTGATGGGGCTAACCTAAATGCTCACATTGTCTTCCATTCATTCTCAATCCTTCTGCCATTTAAAGATAACCTGATAAAATTCACAAGTGAGACTGAACAAACTTACAAAGTCTTTGGCCTCTTTTTTTGTACTTTGTCATCTAGAAGTGAATGAGTAGTTCCTTTCGATTCCTTTGGGTTAGCGGAGAAGAACATTCCTGGCATTTTGTCTAACTTTGGAGTGGAGATGGCTGCTGCTCGCATGGTGCTGTTAGCAAATATGCGCTGGTCAACGTCTCTGCTGCTTTATATAGTAAAATGCAGACAGGCACTTGCTGTTTAAGGGAGTCTGTTTATCAAGTGATATTACCACAGACACTGGAAGTTCCCCCTTTCTTGGTGTGCTGTGACGTGTATCTTGAAAAAAAATAAGCATACAGTGATGTCTTGTGGTTGAAACTTAACCAAACGAGAACAGGTCACTTGATTAGAAAGAAAGAAAATTAAACACACAGAAGTACACACACATGTGTCACATGTCTAAAGCATTAACAGCATCAGTCTTTGGTTCTGGAGGATATTTGTTTCTTTTAAAAGTTGCATGTTTCAATAAACTCTTCAATTTGGTGTATTAATTTATCACATAGAAACTCACATAGAAATTCATCACATAGAGTTGTATCTTAATGCTTTGGATAGTCCTTAACTATAAAATTCATCTGATCAAAATATTTTAAGAGTTCTTTTTTATTTTTCTTCTCAGGAAGCAGTGCAAAGTAAACAAATAATTTTTGTTTAATTATTTTTGCACATATCTGAAAGGAAGGAGAGTTATGAGAGGTTATTTTCATGTTTTCCCACTCCAATTCTCATCCCTTATTTCCATGGCAGGGAATTTCCATGTTAGTATTTTCCAAGGTTTGTGCTAGATATCCTACTGGTGATACATAAGATGACTTTAAAGGGTACATGGCTTTTAATATTATTTTCTTATTTATTAAGAATTTAATTAGTATACCAACCTTTGATTTTTGCATATTACTGTTCAGGAAAAGAATAAAGTTTCATTAAAACAAATTTAAAAAATAAATTTAATTGTATACAAATATGACATAATATGTAAATATACTGATACAATGGCCACAGTATCAGAGGAAAAACTGCTTAAGGTAAAATAAAAGTCTATTTGGGTAGACCAATAATGTGTATTTCTTAGGTAATGATCTTTCACATTTTGGCAGTATCTCTGGAGAGGTAATAGTTTTAGCTTCAATTGAGATTAAAGTTTAAAAAACAGGCAAACAACAAGGAACTAGATGACTAATCATTTATCAGGAAAGAGAGGTTAGTAAAATACAGGCTTTCAAGAGTTTATATAATGAATGTGGCTTATTTATAGAGTGCCCAGTTTAACTTAAGCTTTCTTAGATCTTACCCCTGAAAAGACAATACTTTCCTTTAAAAGGACAAAAAAGACTTTACTTAGAGAAGCTTCTAATGGTATTAGGTAAAGCTGATAAGGGAGGGGAGTAAATATTTGAAGAAAACAATTTATAATATTATAAATTTCACTTATAGTCATTAACTTCACTATAATGAACTTATTCTATTTTATGTAACAAGCATCATTTTATGTTGGGAAGATAACATGATGCATTAAGAAAGAGAACTACTGAGATGAGCTGGCCACTTTGGAAGTGACCCGAATGAAACTGATGAAGCTCAAAGACTGATGACATAAAGGCATTTGTTTGTATACTTCCTGTGGTTCAGTTCATACTTACTTTCCTGTTAAAATCTTCAGCATTGTTCATGTTTGTTTATCTAGTATCCTCTCACTCCTCTAGATAATTGTGAGTAAGTTATGTTAGAGTAAAATGATTTAAAAATTATTTTTAACAGCCTGCTATTATTATCATCCAAATACACTGACAGTTTCCAAAAACAACAGCAGGAGCCCCAGAAGTTATGGGGCCAAGTCAGTTTGGGAAATGTTGGGCTCCTAACTTGTTAAAGAATTAAATGCTCTTTAGATAGGGAAAATAGTTTTTTGAAATAATGTTTTCTTGACATCATATTAAGAAACTCTGGTCTGAGATCAAAATAAACGTTTGCCTCTTGTGTATTTAGGAATTGCTCTGAAGCTCCCAACATTTTGCCATGCCCCAATACAGATTTTGAAGTGCAAGCATTTACAGTTGCATGCTTCCACATTTGAATAGAAATATAAACTCTTGAAAG
Source organism: Cheracebus regulus (assembly GCA_963574635.1). NCBI lineage: Eukaryota > Metazoa > Chordata > Mammalia > Primates > Pitheciidae > Cheracebus > Cheracebus regulus. The sequence goes on from CAUYQU010030757.1 coordinate 39,701, forward strand.
AGAGAGTCCTTTCAAAATTCCTGTGTCACAACTGGCTATTGAGGTCACCTTAGTCATGTAGTAATGCAGCTTCTCTCTCAGAGCCTATTTGCTAATCCAGGCAAAGTTGATATTTGTGCCAGAACAAGGCAAATTTGGTCAGGTTGTACCAGCAAGTTCTGACGAGTGCAAGGCCAGGCATTGAAAGTTCTGTATTAATTTTAAAGAGGTTGCCCCTATCTGGCCCCTCTTTGTAAAATTCATTAGGAAATGATAAACTGTCAAATTATAACTATTGAATCAATGACTTTGGTTGAAATTGTAGAGGATTTCAAAAAAGCCAGTAGAAGAAACAGTGGGTCTCACAAACAATCTGGGTGTTAGTTTTTCCTCTATGAAACTGTGCTAAAAGGTCTAGGTTGGAGTTCTATGAAAAGGAATACTTCATGTAGTCTTAGTGCTTTTTCTTTTTTAAGAAAAATTAATGGACTTCATTTTTACAGTGGTTTTAGGTTTACAGTAAAATTGAGTGGAAAGTACAGAGTTCCCAAATACTCCCCACCCTTCACCTCACCTCCAGCGCCACCAGCAGCATCCCTCACTAGTGTGAAATATTTGTTACAATTGATGAAACTACAGCTACACAGCATTATTATCTAAAATCTGTAGTTTACATTAGAGTTCACTCTTGGTGCTGTACATTCTATGAGTTTGACAGATGTATCATGAGATGTATACATCATTATAGTATACAAAATAGTTTTCTTTCCCTAAAAATCCCAGTGTTATATTTTAAAATATGTAGGAGATTGGTTCAGTAAGACATTTCAGATAATGGCTATAGATATTGATAGGAAAAATAAGGAAAATTTTAATCTTTCCTGAACTGAATTTACATTTAGTTTCAATTACTCTAATTACTGGAATACTAGTAGGGAGTGCTTTGCTTAAACCTGATGTTGTTTGAACCTTTAAAATGTTACTAAAATCTTGTTGTGGATATCAGAATTGTGAGACAAGAGATAATGATGAGTATAAGATTCTATTTTAAAATTAAAATGTATCTATATTGGAAAAGTCAGTGACATGAACAGATAGTTTGATACATTGAAACAAAATGTCTTCATTCAACAAACTTTAATTGCATTCCTACAGTGTATAACACATAAGGTACTACAGATACAAAGATGAATGCATCTCCATCTTAAGGGGTTCACTGTATAGTAGGGCTGACAGATAATTGTGAGAGGTATCATCAGAGAGGAATGCACAGAGGAAAGAACACAGAAGAGTAATTAGCTCTGGAACGATTGGAAAGGAAACAAAATACTACTGTCTTTGCTATAAAATCAACATGTATCTATTATATGCTTGCTTCTGCATTTTTATTTTGCATCCCTTGGAAAGTTCAGATGGCTGCAATGGAGAAACTGGTCTTTAGCAAGTAGACACCTCTTTTATGTTGGAGGATCATGGAAAAATGGATCTCATATGTACTCACACATCTTTCCAAACTTTAAAAAGACTCTGAATGACTTTGTTGAATTAGTATAACCACTCAGAACTTCCTGGGTCTTCAAGGTTTATAGGTAAGGCTACTAAAAGTGTTTCAGCTAAATTCCATAGAGTTTATTTGAAAATTTGGAAAAGCTGCAACAAAGGTGAGTTTAGAAGGATTTTTCTCTGTGTGTATAGAGAGTTGGTGAAAACTTTATATTATGTATAAATGAAAAGATAAAACATTTTAGATTTGCTTATGATTTTGTTATGAAGAAATATGATGGGTTTTAATAAGAGCAAATATCTGCAACACAGTGAACAATGATCTCAGTAAGTGTAACTGGGCAAGATAAGAATCTAGTTTCTTTTTCTCACTGTGCTGTAATCTTTCAGTCAACACTGACTGCCTCCTTTCTATAATTTGAGAATTTACAAGAAAATGGAACATGAGACCTTCAGTAAACTGAGTTTATGTGATTCAATAAGCATCATTCACCCTAAATCTAATTTTACCAGTTAAGTTCTCAATAATAGGTCCATGTTCCAAAACATTCTTGAAAACACTGAGGAAATCTTTGGAGAGTATCATCTCTTGTATACTTATTCCACATTGGATTTATTGTCATTTAATGTCACACCATCACTTACAATCCTTTCTACAAGAGAGAATAGTTACGTCTGACTCTAGACTGTGCTTTGCAAATAAAATTTAGTAAGTACAGAAGCAGGTGCCTTACTCCCAAACTCAAATAAATGGAGAACTAATGCTGAATGAACACTGATACATTATTTGAAGTTGGGATAGAATGTTCTGTTACATAACAATGGCAATGCAAAAAAAAATGATGGAAGTGCTCAAATATCTGCATGCAGAGGATTTGTAAAGGGAGGTGATATAGTTTGGCTCTGTGTTCTCTCTAAATTTCATGTTGAATTGTAATTCCCAATGTTTGAGATGGGGCCTGGTGGTAGATGATTTGATCATGGGGAAGAATCCCTCATGGGTTGGTGCTGTCTTCACAATGCTGAGGAAGTTCTCTCGAGATCTGATTGTTTAAAAGAGTGTGGCCCCTCTCTCCCACAACTATCTCTCTTGGTCTTACTCCTGCCATGTGAGACATCTGCTCCCCCTTCATCTTCTGGTGTGATTGGAAGCTTCCTAAGGCTTCCACAGAAGCAGATGCCAGCTCTATGCTTCCTGTACAGGCTGCAAAATCATAAGCCAATTAAACCACTTTTCTTTAAATAAATTACTTAGTCTTAGGTATTTCTTTATAGCAATACAAGAATGGCCTAGTACAGAAAATTGGCACTGAAGAGGGGGGAACTGCTATAAAATTACTTGAAAATGTGAAAGCAGCTTTGGAACTGGGTAAAAAGCAGAGGTTGGAAGAGTTTGGAGGGCTCAGAAGAAGATGAGAAGATGATGGAAAGTTTGGAATTTATTAGAGACTGGTTAAATGGTCATGATCAAAATGCTGATAGTGATATGGACAATGAAGTCCAGGCTGAGGAGGTCTCAGATGGCAATGAGAATCTTATTGGGAACTGGAGCAAAGGTCATGCATGTTATGCTTTAGCAAAGAACCTGGCTGCATTGTGCCCCTGCCCTAGGGATCTGTGGAAGTTTGAACTTCAGAGTGATGATTTAGAATATCTGGCAGAAGAAATTATTACTAAGCTGCAAAGTGGTCAGGATGGGGCCTGGCTGCTTCTAACAACCTACACTCATGTGTAAAAGCAATGACTTTAAGTTGAAAATTCTATTTAAAAGGGAAGCAGAGAAAAAAAGTTTGGAAAATTTCCCTAGCCATATGACAGAGAAAGAAAAAGCTTCTGGGGGAGAGGAATTGAAGCAGGCTGTGGAGCAACCACTTACTAGAGATATTTGCATTATGAAATGGTAGCCAAGTGCTAATATCCCAGACAATGGGAGAAAGGCCTCAAAAGCATTTTGAGACTTTCATGGCAGCCCCTCACATCACAGGTAGAGGCCTAGGAGAATGGTCTTCTGGGCCAGGTCCAGGGCTATGCTGCTAGGTACAGCCTCAGGACACTGCTGTCTGCATCCTGGTGGCTCTGGCTCCAGACTCAGCTCAAAGGGTCTCAGATACAGCTGGGCTGCTGCCTCAGAAGATGCAAGCTGTAAACCTTGGCAGCTTCCATGTGTTGTTAAGTTTGTAAGCACACACAGTGCAAGAGTGAATGAGGCTTGGCATCCTCCACCTGGATTTCAAAGGATGTGCGAGAAAGCCTGGGTAACCGGGCAGAAGCCTGCTTCAGGGGCAGGGTCCTCACAGAGAACCTCTACTAGGGCAATGCTGAGAGAAAATGTGGCTTTGGAGCTCCCACACAGAGTCCTCACTTAGGGCACTGACTAGTGGAGCTGTGAGAAGGGGCCACCATCCTCCAGACCCCAGAACGTTAGAGCCACTGGTAGTGTGTACCCTGTGCCTGCAAAAGCCACAGGCTCTCAATTCCAACTTGTGAGAGCAGCTACTTGGGCTGCACCTTGCAAATCCACAGGACATTGGGAGTTGACCCCTTGCTCCACTGTGCCTTTGATATAGGACAGAGTCAAAGGAGATAATTTTGGAGCTTTAAGATTTAATGACTTCCCTGCTGGGTTCTGGACTTTCATGGCACATGTAGCCCCCTCTTTTCGGCTGATTTTCCCCTTTCGGGATGAGAATGTTTACCTAATGCTTGTGTCTTTGAAGTAAGTAACTTGTTTTTTATTTTACATGCTCATGGGGGAAGGGACTTGCCTCATCTTGGATGAGACTTTGGACTTTGAATTTCTGAGTTAATGCTGAAATGAGTTAAGATTTTGGGGGACTGTTGGGAAGGCATGATTGTATTTTGCAATGTGAGAAGAAACTGAGGTTTGAGGGGCAAGGATCAGAATGATATAGTTTGGATATGTGTCTGCCCTAAATCTCTTGTTGAATTATAATCTCCAGTGTTGGAGGTGGGGCCTAGTAGGAGGCGATTAGCTCATGAAGGAGAATCCCTCATGGCTTTGTGTTGTCTTCATGATGATGAGTAAGTTCTCTTGAGATCTGCTTTTTTTTTTTTTATTGTACTTTAGGTTCTGGGGTACATGTGAAGAACATGCAGGATTGTTGCATAGGTCCATACATGGTAATGTGGTTTGCTGCCTCCATCCCCCTGTCACCTATATCTGACATTTCTCCCCATGTTATCCCTCCCCAACTTCCCTACCCCCAGTCCCTCCCCTATTCACCCCTAAGAGACTCTAGTATGTGATGATCCCCTCCCTGTGTCCATGTGTTCTCATTGTTCAACACCCACTTATGAGAGAGAACATGTGGTGTTGGTTTTGTCCTTGTGTCAGTTTGTTGAGAATGATGGTTTCCAGATTCATCCATGTCCCTACAAAGGACATGAACTCATTGTTTTTTATGGCTGCATAGCATTCCATGGTGTATATGTGCCACATTTTCCCTGTCCAGTCTATCATCCATGGGCATTTGGGTTGGTTCCAAATCTTTGTTATTGTAAACAGTGCCAAAATAAACATACGTCTGCATGTGTCTTTGTAATAGAACAATTTATAATCCTTTGGATATATACCCAGTAATGGGATTGCTGGGTCAAATGGAATTTCTATTTCTAGGTCCTTGAGGAATCACCACACTGTCTTCCACAATGGTTGAACTAATTTGCACTCCACCAACAGTGTAAAAGTGTTCCTATTTCTGCACGTCCTCTCCAGCATCTGTTGTCTCCAGATTTTTTAATGATCACCATTCTAACTGGTTTGAGGTGGTATCTCAATGTGATTTTGATTTGTATTTCTCTAATGACCAGTGATGATGAGCATTAATTCATATGTTTGTTGGCCTCATATATGTCTTCTTTGGAAAAGTGTCTGTTCATAGCCTTTGCCCACTTTTGAATGGGTGTTTGTTTTTTTTTCTTATTAATCTGTTTTAGTTCGTTGTAGATTCTGGATATTAGCCCTTTGTCAGATGGGTAGATTGCAAAATTTTTTCCCATTCTGTTGGTTGCTGGTTCACTCTAATGATTCTTTTGCTGTACAGAAGCTCTGGAGTTTAATTAGATCCCTTTTGTCTATTTTGACTTGTTTAAAAACAGTGTGGCACCTCCCTCCCCCCAACTCTCTCTCTCTCTTGCTCCTACTTGCACCATATGAGATACTTGCTTCCCCTTCACCTTCTGCCATGATTGGAAGCTTCCTGAGGCCTACCCAGAATGGATGCCAGTGGTATGCTTCCTGTATAGCCTGCAGAACCATGAGCCTATTAAACTTCTTTTTTTTTTTAAAATACATTACTTAGTAGCAGGTATTTCTTTATAGCAATGCAAGAATAGGCTAATTCAGAGGTATGTTTTAAATATTAGAGAGCAACTTCAATAAATGACTGTTAACTTTCCAAGTTTCTAATAGCAATATTCCAGCAATTTACTTTTGCTCTCTAAACATCGAGGTGGCTAACAATACTTACTTGCTTTGCTTTTCTTTGTTAATTATGTAAGTTTCTTAAAAATATTTCTCAAGGTTGCCTGACATGTTCTGTTCTTTCCAAAACCATGCCAGTTATTGCTTGAGAATACATTAACTCCACTTTCTTCATGCCCTTCTAATGCTTTGCTTTTATGTCTATTTACGTATGTATTTATGTATATAATGTATACACATAAATATAATATGTATACATAATATTTATACCTGTATATATATATGTACATATTATTATTATTTTGCTAAATATTGGTGTCACCTACTGGACATTTATTTCTAGTAATAATCTTCCTACTTGAGAAAGTAGCTTTAAGTCAGCAGAGAGTGGCCATGCTTAGCAGAATTCTACTATTATTGTGAGTACAAGTGGTCTGTGATGTTCCACTGTTTTCTGTGCCTGTTCTGTTCTTTTTTGTTAAGACTTATTTGCCATATTATTTTTCTTTTAGTTTAAAAAATAAGTGAAAGGCTTTGAGTCTATTGAATCCCAGTGACATGTTAATCTTGCTTCTTCGAAACCTCACATGTCAAAGGACTGTGAGTCAGTTCTCACAGCGATACCTTTTCCTGCTGTGTGAGTTTGATCAAATCAGCTAACTTCTTTTCAGTTTCCTTTGTGTAGAAGTCAAAGGAGATCATCAGCAACTTGCCGCTATGGTAGTGTCACGGGAACATCTCCTTTTGAAATTCTACACTGATCAAAACTAGCCCCAGAGAAATTAAGATTTAGACAGAGTTTGCCATAGCTAGGATTTTTTTTTTTCCTGTATGATGTTAGAGCTCTTTGCCTAGACATTTTCCTAAAATTTGGTAAATTTGGCAATCCAACTATTCCAAATGCAGGGCCCCTCCTACCACTGCATTCACAGGGTCAGTCTTCCAGATTACTTCTTTCCCTATCAATATTTGCTTGTCTTTGGATTTCCTTTTTTATTTAGTTAATTTCTATAAGTTAATATGTTAAACAAATATATAAATGTATGTTCAGATGTTAATAATCACAGACTATTCATTTCAACCCCAATTTATTTTTCCTGCTGTTTCTTAGATGCTCATAGCTGGATATTGATCACTCCAACTGCAGCTCTTATCCAGCTCAAGGTTCTGAGCCAATCCATAATGAGGATGGAAAAGATGATTATTTCAGTTTGAATTAGGAGTGATGAAAAGTTCCTCTTGTTGAGGCATATTGAGTTGTCTATTGTTTTAGATAGGATTTTCTTTTTTTTTAAATTGCATTTTAGGTTTTGGTGTACATGTGAAGAACATGCAAGATTGTTGCATAGACATTTTCCTAAACGTGGCAGTGTGATTTGCTGCCTTCCTCCCCTTCACCTATATCTGGCATTTCTCCCCATGCTCTCTCTCCCCAATTCCCCACCCCCGCTGTTCCTCCCCTATTTTCCCGCAACAGACCCCAGTGTGTAGTGCTCCCCTCCCTGTGTACATGTGTTCTCATTGTTCAACACCTGCCTATGAGTGAGAACATGCGGTGTTTGATTTAGTGTTCTTGTGTCAGTTTGCTGAGAATGATGGTTTCCAGATTCATCCATGTCCCTACAAAGGACATGAACTCATCGTTTTTGATGGCTGCATAGTATTCCATGGTGTATATGTGCCACATTTTCCCTGTCCAGTCTATCATTGATGGGCATTTGGGTTGGTTCCAGGTCTTTGCTATTGTAAACTGTGCTGCA
>CAUYQU010030758.1:0-13037 GCA_963574635.1 Cheracebus regulus
AAAGTGACCACATAATTGGAAGTAAATCACTCCTCAGCAATTGCATAGCATTTCACAGGTTTAAATAAAATATTGGTTGGCTGCTTGTTTGTTATTTTCATCCCTTATTCCTTCCTGTCTCCATTGTTAAGCACAATTATTCGCATAAAAGAGGTTTTTAATACCCATTTTTAGACTGCATTCTAGCCTGGGCAATAAAACAAGAATCCCGTTCTTTCTCCCTCTTTCTCTTCCTCTTTCTTTCTCTCTTTCATTCTTTGTTTTTTCTTTCTTTTGCTCTTTCTTTCCTTTTTCTTTCAAAAAATAAAATAAAATAAATAAATAAATTGTAATATAAATAAATTGTATGAATATAAAATGGAGCACAGCAATCAAAATAAATAGTGTTACATGTAATGGCATGATTCTTACAATGTTGAGTAAAAGAAGCAAGTCCAAAATTATGTACATAAATAGAACTCAAAACAGACAAAACTAAACTGTATTATTAAGCGATATATATCTCAGTTGTAAAACTACAAGGAATTCCTATGATCCAAAGAATCACAGAGTAAAAAGACAAACTACAAATTAAAGTTAAGAAAACAATTCAAAATAAGGACTATTACCTGAGATAAAGAGAAACATTACATGATATAGGGGTCAATTTATCAAGAAGACATAATAATCCTAAATGTGCATGCACCTAATAACAGAGCTTCAAAATACAGAAAGCAAAAGAAAAGCAAGAAAATAATTATCACAAAAATCAAAGTAGTAGTTATTTCTACTCGAGAAGGAAGAAGTGTGACCAGAGAACAACATACAAGTTTGGAAGTTCTAAGAATAATGACAATACTACATTACCTTAGAAACAGCAGTTAAACTTCTAAAAGCAATAATAGGAAAAATGCATGAAACTGCATTTAGAAAAATGTTGCTCTAGCCTGGAGCAGTGGCTCACACCTGTAATCCTAGCACTTTGGGAGGCAGAAGTGGGTGGATCAACTGTCAGGAGTTCAAGACCACCCTGGCCAACATGGTGAAAACCCATCTCTACTAATAATACAAAAATTAGATGAACATGGTGGTGTGCACCTGTAGTCCCAACCACTCGAGAGGCTGAGGCAGGAGAACTGCTTGAACCTAAGAGGTGGAGGTTGCAGTGAGCTGAGACTGCACTCCAGCCTGGGCAACGGAGAGAACCTCCATCTCAAAAAATAATAATAATAATAATAATAATGCTGATTGCACTATACATGACAGCAAAAACATTAATAAAGGGTTGGGGAATAAATTATGACATAGGAACTACTATAATGATATAGATCTATATTGATATGTTTCTACTTTCAAATAAAGGAGGCTTTAAGAGTCTATGTGTGTTCATTTTTGAAAAATAAAAATACATTTTATATATAAGAACTGAAAAATAATAACTGGAAGAATATACATCAGAATTCTAAGAGAAGCTATCTCTGAGTAGTAAAATTATCATCAGTCTTTATACTTCTTTACATTTATTAAGTATACTTTATCCTTATTTTCTTTCTTATACTTACTGATGTTTCTAGAACTTCTGAAAAATGGGCACACACTGGCCTCTCATTTAAAGCATAATCTTTTTGGAGTAAAGTACCAAGAAATTAATAACATTTCAAAACTGTACTTGCAAAGAATTCACAGAATTAGAAACTCACTCACACCAAAGTTGGTTTATTTTTTTGTTTTTTTGGTGAGAGTTTCATGCAAATAGCATAATTCAGAAATTTGGCTAATAGCCCAGGGTGTGAAATATGATGTTATTTTCAGTATGCATGACAATTTCCAACTTCATTAGCCACTTGACCTTGTACTATTAAGAAATACTAGGACTCAAGGCTGAATTTTTGTTTGCTAGGTGTTTTTTCCTTTAGCAGAGATGTATCCAGACAAAGAAAGCAAATATTATCACTGAGCATCTAACTGGTATCAAGTAATAAACAATAATATTAAATGTGCCTAAGATGAAAGAAAGTACTAACTTTGGAACATTGCTGGGTTTAGCATAAATTTAGAATAAAAGAAATGCAACTGCTTAAGAACTTGTATATTCTACAGCTTTAATGGATTTTGTCTTTAGTTTCTGGGGGATGCATTTCATTTGTAAATGTTTAGTATATTTGCTTTTCCCTCACAGTTTATTTTTTAATGTAATATGGTAAAAGAAAGTTCAACTAATTTTCTTCCTATGATTCTTAGAGTGTAGTCAGCTTTATGTATTTATGAGTTTAATTTTTATTTAAACATTTAAAATTATTATTATTACTATTTTGAGACAGGGTCTCTGTCACCCAGTCTGGGGTGTGATGGTACAATCTCGGCTCACTGCAACCTTCCCCTCCCTGGCTCAAGCAATCCTTCCACCTCAGCCTCCTGAGTAGCTAGGACTACAGGCGTGTGCCACCATACCCACCTAACTTTTGCTTTTTTTTTTTTTTTTGCATTTTTTGTAGAGACAGAGTCTTACCATGTTGCCCAGGCTGGTCTCAAACTCCTGGGCTCAAGTGATCCACCCACCTTGGCCTCCTAAAGTGCTTATTACAGATATAAGCCACCATTCCTATCACTTTTGAAGAATCAAATTATTAGTAATTATTAGTGAACTGATAGTTATAATCAGAAAAAAATTTTAAAATTCTTTGAAATACACATGTTCTCCAACATTAAAGTTTTTTGTTGTTGTTGTTTGTCTTGGTTTGATACTGTTTTCTTGATCCTTCTGGTCTCTGAATAATATCAAAGTTTTATGCAGTCATCTTTCCTTTCTCTTCCCCTGTAGCTTTACTTTTATCTAAAACTATTTTATTACAAAAGAAGTAGGTGGTAGAGTTCATCTAAGTGCTATAACTATTTTGATTTTGTTTTTATTTTAACATAGTACTTAATTGTTTTCTTTTCCTCTCACCTGGCAAAATTATTTTTTTTAGAAATCCCAAGTGAAACTGTAGCTTTCTTTTTATACTGCCTATATTTGTAAGGCTAGGTTTGCTCAGAGTTTGCTTACAGACCTGACTGCTAAAATATATTATAATAGCCTCTTTCTTTTTCCCGTTTCAGTTTAAAATCACCTTCTTCCTGAATCTTGTTAGGAAGCTCTTTCAAAGTGTTTTCTAACAAACTGGGATCTCTTCCAGGTTCCTCTTTGAACAAAGTTATACTAATTGGTATGTGGATTGTTCCATCAACCTCAGTAACACCGTTGTTAGTCGCCGCTCATCTAAAATAACTGTTGATGACGGTGAATAAACATTTCCTAAGTGGTCCATTATAGGAAGCAAATATAATTCTGGTTGAAGAGCCTAAAACATATAGGAAATTAAAAAAATTAGTTTGTAATTAAAAACAGTGCTGTAAGTTAAAAACTAGCATAAATTTAAAATGCCACATTTACATACATATGGAGGAGTAAATGATCTGAGTTTCAGTTCTGATTCTTGCTTTTTCTTCAGCTAGAAATAAGTAAATGAGAAAATATTAAAGCTTTTGCTACATTTTTTTCAATTATTTTTACCTCTACTTTTTTTTGCAGAAGGCATATATTTGTGGCAAATATAAAAATCAAATTTAGAAGCTAGTAACTACAGGTAGATTCTAGAAAATGCAGAATATAATGTTACTTTTATTCACTGTATCAAACAGATATTCTATGTCATTTACTAATAATAACTATGCCTATCTCTTACATGGACTTACTATGTGCCCGGAACTATTCTAAATGCTTTACACTTAGTAAAGATTGTATAACTAGGAAATTTTCAAGTTGGGATTCAAAGCCGGGTCATCTGACCCCAGAGTCCAACCTAGTAAACTTTATTTCCTACATATTCAACCCTGTAGAGTTCATTTGTTATTTATTTATTTCACAAATGTTGGGGGACTGGGCATGGTGTCTCACGCCTGTACCCCAGCACTTTGGGAGGCCAAGGTGGGCAGATCACTTGAGGTCAGGAGTTTGAGGCCAGCCTGGCAATATAATTTGAGAAGGCATGGTCTTTCTCAATCAGAAGGAAAAAAAAGAAAACTTACCACAGCTAAATTATTTCCAATGTATTTCAGAAATAAAAATTTTTCTGCAATAGCATCTTCACCCAGGAACTCACCAAGTCAACAGAGCAAGACTCCATGTCAAAAAAAAAAGAAAAAAATTGGAAGTAGATTAGCAAAGAGACAGTTATTTTCCTTTTCAGTCTGAAACATTTATAAAGTGTTTATTTGCATAATATTAAAGGCAGACTTTTAATTATTTATTTTAAGAGATATTTATGGAAGACCTATAAAATGCCAGCAATGTAGAAACATTATATGTTAAACTACATCTGACACATTAAATCAACATTTGTGTTTGAGATAGCTGACTAAAGTTACTGCATCATTAGTATATCCAAAATCTATTTCATTTGACATTGTAAGATGAATATCATAATATTTCAGAGTATCTCCTCAACTTACTTTACAAGCCCTGAGGGAGCGACTTGGTGAGTTCCTGGGTGAAGATGCTATTGCAGAAAAATTTTTATTTCTGAAATACATTGGAAAGAATTTAGCTGTGGTAAGTTTTCTTTTTTTTCCTTCTGATTGAGAAAGACCATGCCTTCTCAAATTATATTTCTTAAATGCTTATCAACTCAGCTCCTTAAAATGCTATTAGATTTGTAATCTCAATCATAATGAAATGGAAATATCATTAAGCATGCAGATCAACAAAGATAGGTCACATAGGCATGTTATTGGGCACAAAAATAATGGGTTTTGTGTGTGTGAATTTCCTTGCAAAGCAAAGAAATACCAATTTAAAATGTTATATAAGTAATATAGTTCTTAAATTTAAATGAAAGTTTTTAAGTGTTTTAAAAAAATATTTGCGTTCTGGAGAAAAATGGGGTTCTCATTGCTTGCACCACAGCTAGACTCATTTGATGTGAAAATGATACGGCTCCAACGTATTTTTTTGGTGTCAACTTTTTTTTTTTTTTTTTTTTTTGAGACAGAGTTTTGCTCTTTTCCCTGTCTGGAGTTCAGTGGTATGATCTTGGCTCACTGCAACCTTCATCTCCCAAGTTCAATCAGTTCTCCTGCCTCAGCCTCCCGAGTAGCTGGGATTATAGGCATGCACCACCACGCCCAGCTAATTTTTGTATTTTTAGTAGAGATAAGGTTTTACCATGTTGTCCAGGCAGCTCTTGAACTCCTGACCTCAGGTGATCTGCCTGCCGTAGCCTCCCAAAGTGATGGGATTACAAGTGTGAGCCACCATGCCTGGTCGACGTCTACTGATATTTACTGAATACTTCTATTTGTAGTTGCTATGACTTAGTGGCCAGGACACTCTAAGTAGAGAGTATTCCTAGCCTAAGTTTCTAATCTAACGAGCCATCACATCTCAAAGTTTCTGGTCTCATATCCATAAAAATTTTATTTACTTAATCAAGAGTTTCTATATTTAAACTCTTTAAAATTCAGTGTAGTCTTATTTCACTCTAGTTAACAGATTATATCATTATTATGTGTTTATGTAATTATTTGCTTAACATCTAACTCTACCATTAGATAATAGTTCCTTGTAGGAAGGGAATTCATGTTATTCACTATTATATTTCTAATCAGTGCCTAACAAGGTGTTTTGTGCTAGAGGTGTTTAAATGTTCACCGAACAAATTAAATCATGAATGATAATGGAAAAAATAGGCATTTTCTTCCAAAGTACCACTATAATTGGAGTTTCTAGGACCTTATGGAAAATATTAGATAATTCATTCGATCAACACATATTTATTGAGCACCTGCTATGTGTCAGACATTGTTCCAAGATATGGGAATGTGGCAGTCAACAAAACAAAAATCTCTGCCCTCATGAACTTTACAACCTAGTGATGGAATAGGAAAATTAATGAAGTAAATAAGGTGAAAAAAAAAAAAGTAATTCATAAGACACTGCTAAGTACCCAGAGAAAAATAAGGCAGAGAATAAAGAAAGGGATTGTAGCAATGTTTTAAAATGCAGTGATTAGAGAATATCCACAGAAAAAGGTAATATGTGAGTAAAAACCTGAAAGAGATGCGAGGGCATATGGTTAGGGCAGAAAACTCATTCTAGACAAAAGGAACAGAAAGTACAAGGGTCCTGAGATAGGGCAATGTGTTCCAGAACAGAAAGGAGGCTGATGTGGTTGAAGAAAGTGATGATGAAGATTAGGAAGAGGGGTGTGCTCCAGAGATAGCAGACAGTCAGATCACAAAGTGTCATGTGTCTTTTTGTGAATGTGAAAATACACCTCTAAACACATATAAACATATGTTCTTTGTTTATATTTTTAAACAGTTCAGAGAAAGAGGCATTGTAGATATACTGCTTTAACTACTGTTCTCAGATCTTCAGCCGCTTTCTCTCTTTCTTTTCTTTTTCTTTTTTTTGGGAGGTGGGGTGGGGGCGGGGCAGAGTCTTACTCTGTTTCCCAGACCAGAGTGCAGTAGTGCAATCATGGCTCACTGCAGCCTTGACTTCTGGGGCTCAAAGTAGTCCTCCCATCACAGTCTTCTGAGTAGTTTAGCAGATTCTTAATTTCAGATAACTTCTCTCTTAATTCACTTTGTGTATAATCATATTAACACACAGGTTATGCACTGTTTTCTGGGTGGTAGAACTATGGTCAAGTGAGCTATTCCTACAGAACTGGTTTAATTGTTACATAGCACTACATATTGATAGTATTCATTAAGTAAGGAAATGGAACTACCAGATTGACAAAATATTTTTCACTTATAGTTCTTAAATTTCCAGAAAGCATTTTTCTCTGTAGAAAAAAAGACTCTTCTTTCAGGCATATTGTTACATCACTATACAACACTTGCCTTAGAAATCCAGCTGAAATGAATCTGTTAGCAACTTCTGTTGAAATGGTATTTAGCTTATAGTTCCATGATCCCTCAGGGACATAAAAAACATGAAGTTCCACCAATTGAATAAATTGAGAAGAACATCGGTTAATATATTTTTAAAGTGAAAAAAAATCAACTATGTCACATATAATCAAGTTTAATAAACACAATTGAAAAAAACATAGAATACATACATTCCTCTGAACAAACAAAAAACAAAATGAACTAAAAATCTGTTCTTAAGTTGGCCACTTGGCACTTGGAGTACATTTTCCCTTGGCAGCAATGGCTATGAGATTACCTCAATATTTTTGGCATCTGGTGTTCCTTCTGTGGCCTGCAGTAAGAATTCTAGGGTACCAAGACTAGTTTTCTTAACATCAACCTTTACTTCACCTCACTCTCTACCTCCTCCGTTCCATTGGAGTGAACTTGTGGAATCCTTATCCTTTGCATATTTTCTCCCTATTACAGTTCTGAAGATTGCTAGCTCTCAGCACCTGCAAAAGGCTTAATACTGTGGTTTGGGGAACGTACTTATTCCCCAGAATTCCAGGAAAAACTTATTCCTGACCAAATGAGAAAGGAATGACTGTTCTTACGTTGGGCATGTCTGTAAGTATGTCTGTGCTTATATGTAACTATCCACTTTTCCATTAATGTTTTGTTATGACCTTGATTAGAATCCTTCTCTTTAGAATATTTATATTACCACAACAGAAACAGAATGATTGCAAATATAGTCTTATCTTTTAGTCAAATTAAGTTTGATATTGCCTATTAAAAGTCAAAACATTTAAATGAATATACTCTAATGCAATATTAAATATCTGAGAAATCTCTAAAAGTTTGAATATGACCTACTATTAATATCATTAATTTTATAGAAGATTAAAAATAATCTTAAACATAAGGTTTTCTTCAGGTTGTTTTTATAAATCAAGGAAATTACTTCTATGCTTTTAGTGATGAAATATTAACTAACAATTTAAAATGTTTGTATAGCTGTGATAGTGAAGTTTGCTATATATGTTGCATTTTGAACACTACAGCACTTAAAAGATTAATCTCTAGCTATACTATTAAACATATGCAAAACCTTAAGAAATTTAAAGTAAATATGACCTCATCTTTATATAAATGTTTTAACGTTTTACAGGGGGAAACTATTTCTAGAACTAAACATTTATATACATGCTTCTTAAAAATACACTTTTAACGGTTTTATTTTTTCCAGGACAATAAAATAGTTGAAAAAATATGGAAAAATTTTTAAGTATATATTAAATCTGACAACATTATTTTAAGGTTAAATATTCTATTTACACCCAAACCCTAATTTATCATAACCTTACTTTCCTGGCTGTAATGGAAGCTACTCATCAATAATATTTTCATTAAAACCATTAGCTATTTTAAAAATACATTACAAGGTATACATATATAAGGGCACATACTTTTTCTTTTGCCATAGGCTTCAAAATGATTAGAGATGGCACTGTTGGATCCTGTCTCTACTTAAAACATTGACATCTTGTTCATCATGCATTTTTTTGCATGAATACTAAAAAATTTTTTGGGTGGCCCCTTAAATTTTTCATCCGTGGCAAGTACCTCATTTGCCTTGGACTAGTCCTGGCTCTGTGAGAGATACAGCCAATAATAAATACTGACTTCTAAGAAGTAAAATTTAAATTTTTTTAAATTAAAAAAATATAAAACACTAATAGGTAATATAGCATATTACAAAATGGTAATTACTAGGAAAAAAGAATAAGTAGGGCAGGGTAAAGAAGAATCGGAAGATACGGGATGGAGAAGTTTTCAGTTTTAAGTAGTTAGGGTAGGCCTCATGGAAGAGGTGAGATCTGAGTAAAGACCTAAAGAAAATGAAGGAATTAGCCAAGTGAAGATGTAGAGGGAAAGAGTTTCAGAAAAAGATAAAGGTATTAAGGTGAGAGCATGCCAGTATGATTGAAGCAGAGAGAGTAAAGAGTAGAAGACAAGTTCAGAAATATAAAGAGGTAGAGGGGAAACATAGAGCCCCTTCTGAGCCATTTTCACCTATAAAATGGGAAGCTAATGCATGGTTTTAAGAGAAACACGAAGATCTGACATATATTTTTATTTAATATAAAAAATTTAAAACATACATACATATAAAAATAATTCTCTCTGAATAAAACATTTAAAGTAAATCAGACATCATGACAACATATCCCTAAATACTTTGACATTCGTATTCTAAAAATAAGGACCTCTGGTAACATAATCACAATTTCATTTTCACATCTAAAAAAATTAAAATTCCATAATGTTGATTAATATCCAGTCCATATTTAAATTTTCCCAATTGTCCTCAAAATGTTTTAATTTGGAATTCAAACAAGGATCACACACTGCATTTGGTTGATATGTCTTTTTTTTTTTTTTTTTTTAGACGGAGTTTCGCTCTTGTTGCCCAGGCTGGAGTACAATGGCGCATTCTCAGCTCACCGCAGTCTCTGCCTCCTGGGTTCAAGCGATTCTCCTGTCTCAGCCTCCCAAGTAGCTGGGATTATAGGCATGTGCCACCACGTCCAGCTAATTTTTTGTATTTTTAATAGAGACGGGGTTTCACCATGTTGACCACAATGGTCTCAATCTCTTCACCTCGTGATCCACCCGCCTTGGCCTCCCACTTTTAAAAACTTTCTTATTGGAGTTTCCAAACCTGTTTTTTTGCTTTCTTTTTTTAACACGGCATTGACTTTTTAAGAGATTGAGCCAGTTGTCTCATAGAATGTTCTACATTATGAATGCACTTCATTATCTCTAAGGTGTCATTTCACTTGTTTCTCCACTCTCTTATCTCCTGTAAACAGTTAAATATATAGCCTTGAAGTGACACAGGTTACTACTTGGGGCAATAGTATTTTATAAATGATGCCCTGTATTTTATATTGCATTATATCAGGATATACATAATGCTTTACATTTGAATCTTTCTAAATTTAATTCATTGGGTAATGGGGATAATAGCTAGAAGAGACTATACAAGGCAAGAAAACTTGTTATAAGGTTACTGGAATAATTACAGTGTGAGATGATGGTGACTCATGTGCTAGCAGTAAAGTTGATTAAAAAGTAATCAGATTTTATATATATTTAAAAACTAGAGACCATCCATTGGAAGTGGAGTTCAGGAGTCAAGTAGAAGAGTCAGAGTCAATCTATTGGAAGTGGAGTTTGAGAGAATAGTCAAGTAGAAGACTCAAGTATGCAAGAAGAATCAAGTATGACTGCAAGGCATTTGGCCTCAGATACTGAAAGTGTAGATTCGACATCACCTGAGATGGCAAAAAGTCATGGGTAGTACAAATTTTGGGAAAGGGGAAAAGATCCAGTTTCAGACATATTAAGATGAAATATCTATTGGCCATCCAAGTGGAGATGTCAGTCAGTCAGCTTGAATATATGCATATGTGAATCTGGAATTTGGGAAAGAGGACTGGGATGGGGCTATAAATTTGGAAATCCTTGGCATAAAGTTAGAATTTAAATATATTAGACTAGATGAGATCACCAAGGAATAAGTGCAGGTAGAAAAGAGAACAAAGAGCTAAAATATTTCAAAATTAAGAGGTCAGGAAGAAGATGAATACTCAATAAAGATGACTGAGAATGAATAACCAGGGAGGTAAGATGAAAACAAATATAATATGTATGCTAGAAGCCTAGTGAAGCCTATGTCAAGGAAGAGAACATGATTAATGGTGTCAACTGTTGTGCACACATAGGTCAAGAATGTTTAGGGTAATAATTAACAGATTTGGTAATGAAAAGGTGAATTTATCAAGAATAGTTTTGTTGGAATAATGGAGGTGAAACCTTGATTGCAGTTGGTTTAAGAGAAAACAGAGAAAAGGTATTAGGGGTCTGAGATGGTATGACATACTTGTTTAGAAGAGTGGAAGAGTGTGCCAGGCACGGTGGCTCATGCCTGTAATCCCAGCACTTTGGGAGGGTGAGGCAAGCAGATCACGAGATCAAGAGACTGAGACATTCCTAGCCAACATGGTGAAACCCTATCTCTACTAAAAAATACAAAAATTAGCTGGGTGTGGTGGCATGTGCCTATAGTCCCAGCTACTTGGGAGGCTGAGACAGGAGAATCGCTTGAACCCAGGAGGCAGAGGTTGCAGTGAGCCAAGATCAAGCCATTGCACTCCAGCCTAGCAAAAGAGTGAGACTCCATCTCAAATAAACAAAAAAAAAAATACAAAAAAGGAAGAAGAGAGGAAGAGAGAATCAATGAGTGGCAGATAGTAAGACTGCCCACAAGAAAAAGATTCCACTTGAAATTCATGGTCATGAACTTAAAGTGAGAATGGTATTTATGATAGTATACATTTTTTTCTCTAGCCACGTTCGGCTGCTCAGTTGTAGGTATGGAATAGGTGGAGACATGCATTAACCATGTTTGTTGTATTGCCAAGGAACACAATGAAGTGAGAGAGGGGCAAGAAGTCAAAGGTATATGCAAGGGAGTGACCATGATTGCTCTATAGAACTTAAGCTAGATATGGAGGGTACCACCTTCAATCATACAATTTAAGAAACAGTAAAAAAGGTGATAGGATCAATGCACTTGGTGGGGGGGTCCCAATATGATTGGGGTATTAGAGGAAGTGAGCTAGAGACATGAGAAGTGTAATCAGACAATGGGATACACGAAGTTGGGATCATAGTGGAGTCAATTACTAACACTTTATGTAATTCATGTTTTTGCTTTTATAAAACTTTTCAAAAACGATAAGCAAGTCTTTCTTATATTTTAGTATAAAAAGATTTTCTTACTTCTGATGAGGAAGGTCGACTTGGATTGAGCAACATATTCACTAATGTCTGAATGGGGTAATTATCAATTGAAATTTTTTTCTTTTTTAATTTTTCTTCATTTAAGTGGTATTAAATAAAAATTATTAAAGTTTTTTTTGGCTTAAGATAGCATTCCACTCATTTCTGGTCTCTGATTTGTTCAAGAAATAAAAAGGAAAACACAAAAGCTTTAAATAAACTAAAAATGAAAACTGAGGAATATATACAATCTTCATTATTCTAACTCATAAGGACATATTACTAGTAAATACAACTGGTAATTGTAATGAAATAACCATGAATGTATAAAACTAAGTAAAGTGATAAATTACATTATAATGAACTTGTGACCAGGACATATTTTACTATTCTAAATCTTTTCTTGGTTGAAAATTAAGTTTACATAAAAAGCATTTTACATAAATTAGAAATACAAGTTTGGAAGTAGAAAGAATTTATGATCCTTGGTTAGGATCAACTACAAATTCTAAGCATGCCTAAAGTTTTAATTAGCCTCTTGGCTAGTTAAAATGGCTGTAGAATGATGAAAACCGTTTAACCATATACATGTCTTCCTGGGCTTTGATGCCTCAATAATAAAAAACATGAACTACTATTCCAGATGAAAATGCCAATCTTTAAATATGTCAGGCTTCATTTGTGTATTATTTCTTGTGTTTTTCCTCAGAGAATTTATGGCAGTTTACCAGAATGTATGATACAATTAAAAATATGTAAATGTATGTAAGAAAAATTGAAAAATAAGGTAGCTGAATTATTACTCCAAAAGGAATTATCAAAGTAGGATAATCCTTGAGGATATACTAATTGTACCAACACAAAAGCTGAAGCTTTTCTAGATTTCAAAGCATTGTTCTTCCTTGGCTTATGTTAAAATAATGATTTAAATCTAACAAAACCTAAAATTCATCTGATCTGGTACTGATTATAGCTCTACAAAACCCTAACAAGTACTAATAATTGTTTTAATAGTATCAAAATTAAAAGATTATTTCCTGAAATATACAATCTCCTTAAAGTAGTTTTGCATATTACTTCCTATATTTCTTACAATAATTAAAATGTGATTAGTCATTCTGACCATGTCAAACGCTATTTTAAGAACACATTAGTACTTTAAGAAAGTATTTATAAATCTATCCAAAAACTCTGTATGCCATTGTATTAATATTAACCTCTATTGTGAACCTAGGCGAAACATGACTCAGATACATATATGGTCACTTCATTATTAGATAAGAATTAATCTATAATAATTA
>CAUYQU010030761.1:0-19393 GCA_963574635.1 Cheracebus regulus
TTCCAGTGAAGAGTAGGCATAGTCCATTCTGTCTCTCCCACTGAATGTAACTAAAAACCTGGACAGAATACACGGAGCAGCTCTTTGAGGACTTGGGAAATAGTAGCAGGTGGCTTGGGGAGAAAACCACAACTAGCAGTATTACTAGTCCAGCAGTGATTTTCCTGATTTTGTTTCCCTCTGGTATCTACCCCAAGCCTGGACTCAAAGGCAGCCCAAAACCCGGAACTGCAGGCTACGTGTAGGCAGAAAGTTTTCCAAAAGAAAAATCTCTTGTTTTGGTCTGAGGCACAGTAAAGAGGACATTTCTAAATACTGGATAGAGAAAGGGAAAATTCTCTGGGTTTCTCCCCTCTTTTCTTTTTCTCTGCCCTTGCCGAGGCAATCCCATGGGAGCAGCTGTGGTAACACCAGCAGCAGCTAGACAGGGACCTAAAACTCCAAGAAAGCGGAACCTCGCAAGGAGTCCTACAAGCATGGGCAGAATCCCTATGATTTATCTTGGCTGGGCACAGTGGCTCATGCCTATTATCTCAGCACTTTGGGAGGCCAAGGTGGGCAGATGACTTGAGGTAAAGGAGTTTAAGACCAGCCTGGGTAACAAGGTGAAACCCTGTCTCTACTAAAATACAAAAAAAAAAAAAAAAAAAGCCAGTGCTGGCCATGTGCACTTTTAGTCCCAGCTACTTAGGAGGCTGAGGCAGGAGAATTGCAAGAACCCGGGAGGCAGAGGTTGCAGTGAGCCGAGATTGCGCCACTGCACTCCAGCCTGGGCGACAGAGCAAGACTTTGTCTCAAAAAAAAAAAAAAAAAATTAGCCAGGTGAGGTGGTGAGTGCCTGTAATCCCAGCTACTCAGGAGCCTGAGGCAGGAGAATCCTTTGAACCCAGGAGGCAGAGGTTGCAGTGAGCCAAGATCACGCCACTGCACTCCAGCCTGGGCAACAGACCAAGACTCTGTCTCAAAAAAAGAAAAAATAAATTAGCCAGGCGTGGTAGTGTACGCCTGTAATTTTAGCTACTCGAGAAGCTGAGGCCAAGAATAGCTTGAACCTGGGAGGTAGAGGTTGCAGTAAGCGAAGATCGTGCCCCTGCACTCCAGCCTGGACATAGAGGAAGACCCTGTCTCAAAAAAAAAAAAAAAAAAAATATATATATATATATATATATCTGATATACAGTTCAAACTTACGCAACATATGAAGCGTAAGGAAATCAGTAACTCACAAGAGAAAAGACAAGCTATACACAATAAACCCATGGTGGCACAGATGTTCGAATTATCAGACAAAAGCAGCTATTATAACTATGCTTCAAGATGTCTGGTGAATATTCTTGAAACAAGCTAACAGAGTCTCAACAGATATATATGTATATTTTGTATACGTTTTATTTTCTTGTTTACACATACATTTCTATATAAAACAAAAATGCAATAACCAGTAATATTTCCAAACATAGCAAGATAAGGGGCAGCCAAAATTCAAATTCAAGTCTTGCACCACTATAACACACTGTCTCCTGTGTTTGCAACTATTTTCTCATTTGGTCAGCCATAAAATCCAATACATATTTCTGTTGATCATCTTCTTTGATCTCTCTGCTACATTTGACATTATTAACTGTTCCCTTCACAGACATTACATTGCTAAACTTTTTATTTCCCAAAAATATTTTTCTCAGTCTTCTTTGTAGATGTCTTTTTCTACGCCCATCCCTCAAATATTTTATAAACATCCACTTACCCCTTTTACTTTTCACTCCACCAAAATCTCCCTGAATAACATTATCCACACCAAGCCTTCACCACTCATACTTTGATGGATCAAGCAGCAGTCTACCAAAAACTATTAAAAACCTGTAATAGTTGGATATCCCATAAGCATTTCCAATTTCATTTGTCCAAAGTTGAACTTACTGCCTTCATCAAGTTAAGGCCCATACAGAAAACTGAACCTTTATTTATTTATTGTCTATATGTTAAAAATGTATTAAAGTACTGAAAATGAACAAAAATACATTATGGACCTGGACAAATAATAGTTCACAAAAGGGTTAATATAACTGGATAATAACCATATGAAAAAGCATTTGCACACTAAAGTATTTATGGATGAAATCATGTGATGTCTGGGAGTTACTTCAAAAAATATACAAGAGGATAGGGGTTTAAATATAGCAAGACTGGCCATAAATTGATAATTATAGAAGCTAAATGGTAAGCACAAAGATACTATGTTATTGTCCACTTTTATGTACATATTCAATATCCCATAATAAAACATCTATAAAGCAAATAAAATACATTTGACTTTACTAGCAGTCAAATATAATACATTTCAATATGGGTTTTTTCCTGCCAATTTAAATGACAAAAACATCGCAATAATAAATACCATGAAATGGCTACATGTATGAATACATATATCTGTCTGAAGAGCTAGAAAATGGAAATTAATATTTCTGGAGTGTAATTCTGTAGCATATCAAATCTTAATTGAAAGGTAATTATTAAATCATTATCAGAATGAGTCACACTCAGAATTGAAAATATATTATCCATGCTAATAAAAATTAACATTTTCTGATATATTCTGCAGAACAAGGAATTGTTATTTTAATATTTTAAAGTGGTTGAAACATCATAAGACATTAAACTATTAGAAGTGGAGACCAAAAACTATGTCGTTTTAGTGAGGATTTCCCTGATTTCCCAGATGTTCTGTACTTTAATGAAACAGAGAAAACCCGCTGATTAAAACTATGAAAGGAGGCTGGGGGTGGTGGCTCATGCCTGTAATCCCAGCACTTTGGGAGGCCAAGACAGGCAGATCACATGAGGTCAAGAGTTTGAGGCCAACGTGGTGAAACCCTGTCTCTACTAAAAATACAAAAATTAGCCAGGTGTGGTGGTAGGTGCCTGTAATCCCGGCTACTAGGAAGGCTGAGGCAGGAGAATTGCTTGGCCCCAGGAGGCGGACGGAGGTTGCAGTGAGCTGAGATCACAGCATTGCACTCCAGTCTAGGCAACAAGAGCAAAACTATCTCTCAAAATATGTGTGTGTGTGTGTGTGTGTGTGTGTATTTACACAGACAACATATATATACACACACATATATACACATAAACACACACTCTTAAGGAATGTTCATTTTCTTTATAACAAAAATGTTTAGGCCAGGCACGGTGGCTCACGCCTGTAATCCCAGCACACTGGGAGGCCAAGGTGAGCAGATCATGAGGTCAGGAGATCGAGACCAGCCTCACCAACATGGTGAAACCCCATCTCTACTAAAAATACAAAAATTAGCCGGGTGTGGTGGTGCACACCTGTAATCCCAGCTACTCAGGAGGCTGAAGCAGAAGGATCAGCTTGAACCCAGGATGTGGAGGTTACAGCGAGCTGAGATCGCACCACTGCACTCCAGCTGGGGCGACAGAGCAAGACTCCATCTCAAAACAAACAAACAAAACATGTTTATCACAGGTTCCTTTAAATGCTAGGCATTTAAACTTAGTTTTTTTTAGGCCAGGTGCGATGGCTCACGCCCGTAATCCCAACATTTTGGGAGGCGAAGGAGGGCAGATCACTTGAGGCCAGAAGTTCAAGACCAGCCTGGTCAAGAAGAAACCCTGTCTCTACTTAAAAAAAAAAAAAAAAATTAGGCCAGTGTGGTGGTTCACGCCTATAATCCCAGCACTTTGGGAGGCCAGAGCAGGCGGATCACGAGGTCAACAGATGGAGACCATCCTGGCCAACATGGTGAAACCCAGTCTCTACTAAAAATACAAAAATTAGCTGGGCATGGTGGTGTGCGCCTGTAGTCCCAGCTACTTGGGAGGCTGAAGCAGGAGAATTGCTTTAACCTAGGAGACGGAGGTTGCAGTGAGCCAAGATCGCCCCACTGCATTCCAGTCTGGCACCAGAGTGAGACTCTGTCTCAAAAAAAAAAAAAAAAAATTAGCCAGGTGTGGTGGTGGGTGTCTGTAATCTCAATTACTCAGAAGACCGAGGAACAAGAATCACTTGAACCCAGAAGGCAGAGGTTGTAGTGAGCCGAGGTAGTGCCACTGCACTCCATCCTGGGTGAAAGAGCAAGACTGTGACCCCCCCCCCCAAAACATTAGTTTTTTGTTGTTGCTTGTTTTGAGACAGGGTCTCACTGCATTGCCCAGGCTGGAGTGTAGTGCTACAATCATAGCTCACAGCAACCTCCACCTCCCACTCAGGTTATCCTCCCACCACAGCCTTCTGAGTAGCTAGAACTACAGGCATGTGCCACTACACCTGTCTAATTTTCGTATGTTTTTGTAGAGACAGGGTTTTGCCATGTTGCCCAGGCTGGTCTCGAACCTCTGGGGTTTTGTACTTTTTGTAGAGATGGGGTTTTGTCATATTGTACAGGCAAGTCTCAAATTCCTGGGCTCAACGTTCTACCCGCCTCGGCGGGTGTTAGGATTATAGGTGTGAGCCAAAATACCTGGCCTAGAATTAGTTTTAATTTTAAAAAGTATTATACTAAATTTTCTCAGACTATTTAAAGCTATAGGTAGTTTGGGGAAGAAAGAAAAATCTTTTTCAATTAAAGACTTAAATATTACACATTTAAAACGTTTTACTATGGAAATTTAAAAATGTGTACCAAATTAGAACATTACAATGAACCATCACATACCCCTCACCTGTTATCACAATTATCAACACATGGCCTATCTTGTTTCATCCATACATTCAGCCACCCTCCCTCCACAAACTGGGTTATTCTGAGGCAAGCCTTAGACATTTCATTCATTAATATTATATGTAGTATGTATCTCGGACAACAAGGACTTAAAAAAATTTTACACATCAGAAAATGACTATAATTCTTTAATATCAAATTATTTAGTCAATGTCTTAAATTTACATGGAAAAAAACTTTTTTTTAACGGTTGGTTTGTTCAAACCAAATTGCATTTGGTTAACACATGTCTTGAAGTATCTTTTAATCTATGGGTGTCTCTCACTCTTTTTTCTTCCCATTTACTTACAGAAGAAAACTAGTAAACTCTGCTATAGTTACCCACATCCTGTATTTTGCTAATCATATGGTACTCTGTACCCTGCATTTCCTGAAAATTAGAACTGAAACCTAGGCTTGCCCAGATTCAGATTTTTAGAAAGAAAACTTCACAGGCACACGGTATACCTCCTACCACACCACATCAGAACACACAAAAGAATCTATAATCTCTTTTTTGAGATGCTAAGACACATCAGTGGATAGATGTGGTCTACTTGATCCACTTATTATAAAGTTTCCCATTGGCATTTCCGTCTAATTGTTTTAGCAGCCACCAATGATCACTATCTCCATCCATTATTTTATTTAGGAGCTGGAAACTGCTGATAGTCTATTGTTCCTTTTTCATTTACAAGCCAGAGTCCTTCTAAAAAGAAATGTTTGCCACCATCTATTTGGTTATCTGAGGTGCAATTTATTTTATTTATTTATTTTTTTTTTTTTAAAGAGCAGTATAAGGCTGGGCACAGTAGCTCACACCTGTAATCTCAGCACTCTGGGAGGCTGAGGTGTGTGGATCACCTGAGGTGAGGAGTTTGAGGCCATCCTGGTAAAACCCCATCTCTACCAAAAATACAAAAATTAGCCGGGCATGGTGGCACACACTTGTAACCCCAGCTACTCGGGAGGCTGAGGCAGGAAAATCGCTTGAACCTGGTAGGTGGAGGTTGCAGTAAGCCAAGATTGCACCATTGAACTTCAGCCTGGGCAACAAGAGCAAAACTCCGTCTCAAAAAAAAAAAAAAAAAAAAAAGCAGGCTGGGTGCGGTGGCTCAAGCCTGTAATACTAGCACTTTGGGAGGCCAAGGCACGCGGATCAGGAAGTTCAGTGTTCAAGATCAGCATGTCCGACATGGTGAAACCCCGTCTCTATTAAAAATATAAAAGTTAGCCAGGTGTTGGTGGCATGCGCCCGTAATCCCAGCAACTCAGGGTGCTGAGGCAGGAAAATTGCTTGAACCCAGGAGGCGGTGGTTGCAGCAGTGAGCCGAGATCGTGCCACTGCATTGCAGCCTGAGCAACAGACTAAGACTCTGTCTCAAAAAAAAAAAAAAAAAAAAAAGCAGGATATGTAACTTGGCTGTTTTTGTATTTAATGTTTTCAGAATAATCAGCTGGTTTTCTAGCATGCTCCCAAGGTGATGCTGGTTTTTGTCTGAAATACCATTATAAATATTATGAGTATTTTATAAAGTAGCATTATGGATTTAAATATATTTTTGTGCTTTAATTACTGTATTTCCTCACTTGTGAATTGGCTATTCAAGGCCATTGTCCACTTACATATACATTTGTGAGAGCTCTCTAATTTATATTAAATATATTGAAATGTTTACTGTCACATTTAGTACAAACCCTTTTTCCAGTTTATTCTTCATCCTTTTTATCACTATTGAATTTCCATGGAAGTTTTTATTAATTTTATGTATTGTGACTGACTGGTCTTTTCGATTTATTTTAGCATGTTTACATTTAAATGTAGCTTCCCTCCTTTGATAGCTTAATACTTTTTCTATATTCGTTTACATTTAACTCTTATAATTCACATAAGAAACAGGGTATGCGCCAGTTTCCGTGGCTCATGCCTATAATCCCAGCACTTTGGGAGGCCAAGGCAGGCAGATCACTTGAGGCCAGGAGTAAGAGACCAGCCTGGCCAACATGGCCAAACCCTGGTTCTACTAAAAATACAAAGATTAGGTCGGGCGCAGTGGCTCACATCTGTAATCTCAGCACTTTGAGAGGCCGAGGCAGGTGGATCACTTGAGATCAGGAGTTCAAGACCAGCCTGCCCGACATGGCCAAACCCTGTCTCTACTAAAAATAAAAAAATTATCCAGGCGTGGTGGTGAGCGCCTGCAATCCTGGCTACTCATGAGGCTGAGGCAGGAGAATCACTTAAACCCTGGAGGTAGAGGTTGCAGTGAATTGGGATCAAGCCATTGCACTCCAGCCTGGGCAACAGACTAAGACTCCCTCTCGAAAAAAAAAAAGATTAGCTGGGTGTGGTGTCACACGCCTTGTTATCCCAACTACTCAGGAGTCTGATGCACAAGAATCTAAAGCACAAGAATCGCTGGGAGGCGGAGGTTGCTGTGAGCTGAGATCATGCCACTGGACTCTAGCCTGGGTGACAGAGTGAGGCCCTGTTCCCCCGCCAAAAAAAGAAAGAAAATGTGCATAGATCAAAATGAGAAAAATATGCAGACACACTAGAAAAAAAACTGAGAGAGAGAGAATGAGGGGGGAAAAAAACCCTAAATGGCGACACATATTACTAAGCAAATATGCTGTATGAAACCACTACATTATTTTTACCACAAGTGGAAAATACTACAGCAGTTTTGCAAAACTGTTAGCTTACGTTAACCACAGGAGGGCAGTGTTTATCAAAGAAAACCTGAATCCACTGAAATGTTCATGTAACTATAAAGCACAATTTTAGAAACTATTTTATGACAAGATAACCACTCAGAAGAATTAAAAATCAACAGTACGCAGATTTAAATCTAGATTTTAAAAGGGTGCTTAATATATTTATTTCTTAGCTTGTAGATTCCCAATTCAGTTAATAAAAAGGATTTGAAAATTACATTTTTTGAGCAGTCAAGAAAAACTGAGTTGCCTCTAAGATTCAAGTTTGATTCTAGCCTAAATAACAGGAATATTTCAATTATTGTACTATGAGTTCATTCCAGATATACAGATGTGCACAGTCTGAATTCTGTATAATCTATATGACTGTTACATTTAAAATGTGCAAATTAATAACACAGAGATCTTTACATAGAGTTGTATCAGTGTCATAAGGCTCATTTAACTGCCCAAAAGCTTTAATTAGGGTAACTTGCGCCATAGCAGTAAATCAGATCAGCCAGCAATAGAGAGTGAGAAGAGACTAGGGCTTATGATATAGAACAATACATCAACCTTTGAGAGCCAGAGAAGAAAAGCTAGCAAATAAACTAAGTAACCAGAGGGATAAGAAAAAAACCAGAAAACTTTAATGTTTCAGAAAAGACAAAAGTATTCTAAGGTTTAGGTGGTCAACAATGGCAAATGCTGTCTAGAAGCTGAGATAACAAGAGAAATGTATCCCCTGTATTTAGCAACAAAGGGATCTTTAATTAGCTTTGTAAACGTAGATTCCACTTAATCCGGAGGGAAGAAATCAGATGTAAGGGGATTTAGCACTGACTGGGAGTCCAGAGGTAGCAACAGGGAATTAAAACAATTCTTTCTAGGACAATAAAGGAAACAGAAAATGTGGAATTGAGGAATAATTCTCTTGTCAAATGAAGTTTCACTGAAACAGGGTAAGGGGAGACCCAGATATCCCTTAGATATATCCCATCTCCCTGCTTCCCACCAGTATTTGCCTGCAAGTAATTTCGGATACAGTTTTTGACAAATTCCTCTTTATCTGAACTTGAGCCATTATCTGAACTTGAGCTACTAGTTCAGATTTGACACTCAAGAACAAAATGAATTCAGAGGATGCATGTGGTTTCCTTCAGCCACCAAACTCACTATACAAACACTCACCTGAGTTCAGGAGCTCAACACATGAGTATAGCAAGGAACACATGGTATTCAGACAGAAATGTTATCCAACAGAGCCTTCAGAGGAAAGAGGGAAAAGGTCTTACCTGGCTGTTTAGCAGTATTTGTTGATCACTACCTGTGTCCTGAGATGCACTTTACTGTTCAGCTTCTGTCACACTAGACTCTTGCTGGTTCTCTCTACTCTACCTCTCTACTAGCAATTTCCTCATTCTCCACAGTCTTTCAATGTTGGTTTTCTTCAGGATTCTTTTCTCCTCAATTTCTACTCTCCTTAGACATTTTTATCCTCCCATGGCTTCAAAAATAGCTATGCTCAGCATCCTATACGTCCCCAGGACAGTTTATCACAGTGCACCGGTTTTTTGTTTTTGAGACAGGGACTCGCTTTGTTGCCCAGGCTGGAGTGAAGAGACACGATCAGAGCTCACTGCAGCCTCAAACCCCTGGGCTCAGGCAGTCCTCCTGCTTCAGCCTCCCAAGTAGCTAGGACTACAAGTGTGAGCCACCATGCCCAGCCTTATACATCTAGTATTCCTAGTGACTATTACATGACGGATATAAAACACTTAATGGTTGGCTGATGAAATTAGGAACATAGGTGGCAAGATTAGCTTTAGACACTAGTAAAAATGCCTCTTCAAAAAAATAAAAGGATAAAAGGTGAGGGTAAATGCAAATAAATTTACAGATTTGGGGGCAGAAACATGAGTGTAAAAGTAGCTGATAATCTATCAGCTTAAATACCAAATCTATCGAGAGAGGCACCTACGGATATACAGAGAAGATTACAAAGCTGACTTCGTAAGCTCATGGGCATCGTTTACCTAGAGGTCCCTCAATTCTGAACAGCTCTGTCAAGTCACTTTGGTTTAGTCTTTCCTAGCTTGGATTCTTTTAATTACCCAAAAAGTCTGGATGTTGTATGTGCTCCCTAGTTCAAGAAAAAAATCTCTCAACCAAACTCTCTTCAAACTCTGATTAACAGCAATAACAGATAACTTATCTAGTATTTGTCAAGCACTATTCTAAGTGATTTACATATATTAGCTTTTTTAACCTTTACAATAAACCTATCAGGCAGATACTATCAGCCCATGTTTTTCAGATGTGAAAACTGAGGTCCAGAGAAATTAAATAACTTGCCTAAGGTTTTGTCAGCTAATTAATGACAAGAGCTACTGCTGCTACTAAGTTGCCCAACTTGTCATCAGCAGAGTCCAACTCTCAGCACCCTATGTTACAATTCCTCAAAAAGAAGAGCCAACCATTTCAGAGGCAAGTTGGTTACATTGGACCTCTTCTGCCCTGAAGGTGACAGCAATTTGTTCTTCAGTGCTTCCACATCTAATGGTAACAGTCAAGTGCAGTATACGGTAAAGATATGATAAGGAAAAGAAAAACAGGGGTTTAGACTCCTCAGGAATGATAGCCTCAGGCAAACAACCTCGATCAGCTGCAGTCTGGCCACGAGTGAAGGAAATCTAGAAAGTGGCACAGGGAGATGATGAGTATCAATATGGCCTTGGAACCAGCTGCTGCAGCAGAGACTATGGCCTATTCCACTAATACTGTATAGTGAGCCATTTTAAGAGATGGCTGTCAGTGTCTTTCTTGAGGAGCTGATGTCAAGCACAGGTTTACTGTGGAGCACAAGCCATGTAAGAAACACATCCAAATAGAATCTTTCAGTGTCTTACGACATACATGTCCCTCAAGAACCTCCTCAGCTCTGGCAGACGGTGCCTCTCACACACTGCCAGCATGCCACCTTCGTTCATGCTGCTGTTAAGACGTATCTTTCCTACTCCTTTTGACAGATACCTCAAAGTTTATCACTTAACAAAACAGCAAAGATTTTTAAGCTGGCAATATTCGATTCTTCAGGAGCTGAACAAGACAGGCACTTACACATTCAACAGCAGAGAAAGTAAAATGATACACCTTTTTAGAAAGTAATTTGGTAACAGGCCGGGCGTAGTGGCTCACACCTGTAATCCCAGCACTTTGGGAGGCCAAGGTGGGTAAACTGCTTTGAGCCCAGGAGTTAGAGAACAGCCTGGGGAACACGGTGAAACTCCATCTCTACTAAAAATATAAAAATTAGGCTCACACCTGTAATCTCAGCACTTTGGGAGGCCAAGGCGGGCAGATTCACTGAAGTCAGGAGTTCGAGACCAGCCTGCTCTACCTGGCAAAATCCCATCCCTACTAAAAACACAAAAATTAGCCGAGCGTGGTAGTGCGTGCCTATAATCCCAGCAACTCAGGAGGCTGAGGCAGAATCACTTGAACCTGCAAGGCAGAGGTTGCAGTGAGCTGAGATCATGCCACTGCACTCCAGCCTGGGTGGCAGAGTGAGACTCTGTCTCAAATAAATAAATAAAAATATGAAAATTAGTCGGGCATGGTGGCACACACCTCTGGACCCAGCTACTCAAGAAACAGGGAGGACTGCTTGATCCCAGGAGGCAGAGGTAGCAGTGAGCTCAGATCACGCCACTGCATTCTAGCCTGGGTGACAGAGCGAGACCCTATCTCAAAAAAAAAAAAAATTGGTATTAATTTAACTTCAAGAGCCTTTCAAAGAGTGACACCCTACTGCCCAGTAACTCTTCTTCTGGCAATCTATCAAAGCAAAGTAACAGAAATACATGAGGCCTAGGCACAAAAGTGTTACTACAGTATTATTTGTAACATAGTTATAAAAATAAATAATCTGAATACCCAACACTAAGGTAATCAAGTAATTTAACTCCCATTCCAAAGAGATCCTTAGTAGAGAAGCAAAGAGAGACCACAAGCCTCTTATATTTGTGCTCCTCAAATTAGAAAATACCCAAAACATAAGAGGAACCCGATAAATTATTCCTAAATTGAAAATGAATATATTATCCTGTCATTTAAAATGCCTTTAGGCCAGGCGTGGTGGCTTACGCCTATAATCCCAGCACTTTGGGAGGCTGAGACGGGCAGATCACAAGGTCAAGAGATTGAGACCATCCTGGTCAACATGGTGAAACTCCATCTCTACTAAAAAATACAAAAATTAGCTGGGTGTGGTGGCACACGCCTGTAGTCCTAGCTACTCAAGAGGCTGAGGCAGAAGAATTGCTTGAACCTGAGAGGTAGAGGTTGCAGTGAGCTGAGATCACACCACTGCACTCTAGCCTGGCGCCTGGCGACAGAGTGAGACTCTTGTCTCAAAAAAAAAAATAAAAAAATTTTAAGTAGTGTTTCCAAAGATAAGGAAATGCTTATGATATACAAAATTGAATACACAGTAAGATTTCAATTAAATTTTAAAATAGAAGGATTAGAAATAAATATACAAATATTAGCATGACCTTAGGCTGGGAGCGTGGCTCATGCCTATAATCCTAGCACTTTGGGAGGCCGAGGTGGGCGTTATCACCCGAGGTCAGGAGTTCAAGACCAGCCTGGCCAACATGGTGAAACTCTGTCTTTATTAACAATACCAAAAATCAGCCGGGCGTAGTGGCGGGCACCTGTAATCCCAGCTACTCAGGAGGCTGAGACAGGAGAATCACTTGAACCTGGGAGGCAGAGTTTGCAGTGAGCCGAGATCACACCATTGCACTCCAGCCTGGGTAACAAGAGAGAAACTCCATTTCAAAAATAGTAATAATGACTTTAGAGTATTTATTTATAATTCAGGCCCACAGTATAAACAGGCTTCAGGAGTCCATGAACCCCTCTGGAATTAGATACAGTATTTAGTGTTTATTTTTCTGGGGACATCCACAGTTTTCATCAAGTTCCAAAGGAATCATTTGCAGTGACTCATGGTGGGCAGAAAAAGGAAAACAAATTCCAAAAGGGAACCATGACCCCAAAATAAGTAAGATAATTCTGTTCCTCCTCCTTTACATTTTGCTGTTTTTATTTTTATTTATTTATTTTGAGACAGAGTCTCACTCTGTCATCCAGGCTAGAGAGCAATAGCATGATCTCAACTCACTGTAGCCTCTGCCTCCCAGGTTCAAGTGATTCTCATGCCTCAGCCTCCTGAGTATCTGGAATTATACCCCCATGCCCAGCTAATTCTTTGTATTTTCAGTAGAGAAGGGGTTTCGCTATGTTGGCCTGGATGGTCTTGAGCTCCTGGCCTCAAGTGATCCTCCTGCCTCAGCCTCCCAAAGTGCTGGGATTACAGATGTGAGCCACTGTGCCCAGACACATTTTGCTGTTTTAAAACTTTCCACAAAAAAAAAAAAAAAAGAAAAGAAAGAAAGAAAGAAAGAAAGAAAGAAAGAAAAGAAAAAATAAAAATATATAAAAAAAGAAAAAACTTTCCACAAAACATGAAGCTGGGCTTGGCACTTTGGCAGGCCTAGGCAAGGAGGGCTACTTCAGGCCAGAGTTCAACAGCAGCCTGGGCAACAAGTAAGAACCCATCCATCTCCCTCTGTGTGTGTATGTGTGTGTGTGTGTGTGCGCGCACGTGTGTGTGTGTGAGAGAGAGAAAGAGAAAGAGAGAGAGACTGACTTTGAGACAGGGTCTCTAATCAGGCTGGAGAATAGTGCCACGATCACAGCTCACTGCAATCCCGAGCTCGAGCAATCCTCCCACCTCAGCCTCCTGAGTAGCTGGGACCACAGACACACCCACCAGGCCCTGTTAATTATTTGTATTTTTATTAAAGATGGAGTCTCGCCATGTTGTCCAGGCTGGTCTCAAACTCCAGATTGCGGGCTCAAGCAATCTACCCATTTTGGCCTCTCAAAGTGCTGGGATTACACGTGTGAGCCACCACATTTGGCCCCCATCTCTAATTTTTAAAATATAATAAATTTAAATGACCTAAATACTAAGATGTTTCCTCAAAACATTTCTATCATCTTGAAACATAATAGTTTTAGTTTGTCTTAAATAACCCCAACTCTTATCCACACTGGAGGATCAAAATTTCATACTGGGTCCAGCCAACAAAGAAGGAATAGTAGTAGGAAACCAAGGTTGACAGTGCCATTCTACAAATATACCGTGTTACCATCAAAGAAGAACTTCGCTAGAAGGATTCTATGTCTAAGCTAAAAAGTGGGTTTCAAATTCTAGAGCTGTTAGGCCATCCCTGATTTAAAAAACAAAAAAAAAGGCCGGGCTTGGTGACTCACGCCTGTAATCCCAGCACTTTGGGAGGCTGAGATCGAGACCATCATGACCAACATGGTGAAACCTTGTCTCTACTAAAAAAATACAAAAATCAGCCGAGTGTGGTGGCACATGTTTGTAGTCCCAGCAGCTCGGGAGGCTGAGGCAGAAGACTCACTTGAACCAGAAGGTGGAGGTTGCAATGAGCCGAGATTGCACCACTGCACTCCAGCCTGGTGTCAGAGCAAGACTCTGTCTCAAAAAAGAAAAGCTTCTAATAAAATGCAGTAGGCTAAATCATACACTAAGAAAATGGAGCTAATACAGCAATCACAGATCCTAATTAACGATACAGTACATCTCTCATCCCAATATTCCCTCTACTATAATTCTCACCCAGGTCTATAAAACAGTAAGTAATAAGAATATATGAATGGTAAAATCAGTCAGACTAATTAAAAAAAAATTTTTTTTGAGACAGGGTCTCCCTTTGTCAACCAGGCTGGAGTACAGTGGTGGCATCACAGCTCACTGCTGCACTGACATTCCAGGCTCAAGCAATCCTCCCACCTCAGCCTCCCAAGTTGCTGGGAATACAGGAGCACATCACCACACCCAGCTGGGTTTTTTTTTTTTTTTTTTGGAGAAACAAGGTCTCACCATGTTACCCAGGCTGGTCTCAAACTCCTGGGTTCATACAATCCTCCTGCCCTGGCCTTCCAAAGTGCTAGGATTACAGGTGTGAGCCAGCACGCCTGGCCTCAAACTTTAAACTCTTCAGAAATATTTCACTTTTTATCCCAATCATTAATGGAACGGTTCTGAAAATTGACTGTTGATTAGAAAACCTGGAAAACTGGCCAGGTGCAGTGGCTCATGAATGTAATCCAGCACTTTGGGAGGCCAAGGTGGGCGGGGATCACCTGAGGTGAGGAGTTTGAGACCAGCCTGGCCAACATGGCAAAACCCCATCTCTACTGAAAACACAAAAATTAGCTGAGAATGGCGGTGCATGCCTGTAATCCCAGCTACTCAGGAGACTGAGGCAGGACAATGGCTTGAACCTAGGAGGCGGAGGTTGCAATGAGTCGACATCCCGCCATTGCACTCCAGCCTGGGCAACAAGAGTGAAAATTCGACCAAAAAAAAAAAAAAAAAAAAAAACCTCAAAGCCATAAGTGTTCCGACCTATTTTCTGATTAAAATGCAAGAGGCCGGGGGCCGGGTGCAATGGCTCACGCCTGTAATCCCAGCACTTTGGGAGGCAGAGGCAGGTGGATCACAAGGTTGAGTTCAAGACCAGCCTGGCCAACATGGTGAAACTCTGACACTACTAAAAATACAAAAATTAGCCAGGCGTGGGGGTGGGTGCCTGTAATCCCAGCTACTCAGGAGGCTAAAGCAGGAAAATGACTTAAAACTGGAAGGGGGAGGTTACAGTGAGCCGAGATCACGCCACTGCACTCCAGCCTGAGCAATAAAACTAAAACCCCGTCTCAAAAAAAAAGCGGGGGGCGGGGGGGGGGGTGGGTGAAGGGGACAAGAAAACCGGCTGGGCGTGGTGACTCACCCCCATAATCTCAGCACTTTGGGAGTGCCAGGTGGGTAGATCACCTGAGGTCAGGAGTTAAGAGACCAGCCTGGCCAACATGGTGAAACCCTGTCTCTACTAAAAGTACGAAAATTAACAGGGTGTGGTGGCATGCACTTGCAGTCCCAGCTACTTGGGAGGCTGAGGCACAAGAATCGCTTGACCCCAGGAAACAGATGTTGCAGTGAGCCGAAATTGCGCCACTATACTCCAGCCTGGGTGACAGAGGGAGACTCAAAAAAAAAAAAAAAAAAAAAAGGCAAAAAAACTGTAAGTTAGCAATAAAAAAAAATTTCTTATAATCATTTTTCATCTCTACCCCCAAAAAGTCTTGGATCAACAAGGAAATCACAATTTTATCTACCTAAGAGAAGTAAAATGAAAGGTATAATTATGGAAAAGGAAACAATTTATTTGTAGATGTCTGATATTCTTAAAATAATTGATGTTGTTTTACTATAGTTGATTCGAACAAATACCTAAGCATCTACTACAGTTGCATTTCCTAAAAAGTCATTCAAAATATGACTGTACTGTGA
Source organism: Cheracebus regulus (assembly GCA_963574635.1). Classification (NCBI taxonomy): domain Eukaryota; kingdom Metazoa; phylum Chordata; class Mammalia; order Primates; family Pitheciidae; genus Cheracebus; species Cheracebus regulus. The sequence continues at coordinate 15,874 of CAUYQU010030761.1, forward strand.
CTACCCAAACTTATACTCTACTGTCCTCAATAGATTTGCTCCACGAGATTAAGGTAGTCCAGTTCCAAAGTTCCTCAAAAATATTTCTCACATATGCCTTTGGTAATGAAGCTGTCCTCCGTTAAAATGCCATTTCATGCTCACTTCTGCAGCACACACAATAAGGACATGCAGAGATCAGCATGGCCCCTGCAGAAGGATGACATGCAAATTCATGAAGCATTTTTTTTTTTTAATAATAAACAAAAAAAATTTAATGCTGTTTTCTCTCCCAAATCCATTATCAATATGTAATTATTTTTTCTTTTCTTTTTTTTTTTTTTTGGAGACAGAGTCTCGCTCTGTTGCCCAGGCTGGAGTGCAATGGCACAATCTCGGCTCACCAAAACCTCTGCTTCCTGGGTTCAAGAGATTCTTCTGCCTCAACCTCCTGAGTAGCTGGGACTACAGGCACAGCTAATTTTTGTATTTTTAGTAGAGACAGGGTTTCACTATGTTGGTCAGGCTGGTCCCCAACTCCTGACCTCATGATCTGCCCAGCTTGGCCTCCCGAAGTGCTGGGATTACAGGCATGAGCCACCTCATCCGGCAAAACAGATTTCACTAGTCTTATTCCTTTTTTTTTTTTTTTGAGACAGCGTCTTGCTGTGTCTCCCAGGCTGCAGTGCAGTGCCATGATCTCGGCTCACTGCAACCTCTGCATCCAAGGTTCAAGCTATTCTCCTGCCTCAGCCTTCGGAGTAGCTGGGATTACAGGCGCATACACTGCCCGGCTAATTTCTGTATTTTCAGTAGAGACAGGGTTTCACCATATTGGCCAGGCTGTTCTTGAACTCCTGACCTTGTGATCCGCCCACCTCGGCCTCCCAAAGTGCTGGGATTACAGGCGTGAGCCACTATGCCCGAAATATGTAATCTTTTTTAAGGGTGGAGAATGACAGCTATAAAGACTGTTCTCAGAGAAAGGCATAATTTTTACTGTTAGTTGCTGTGGGTCCATGGACTCCATAAAGCCTAAGGTAGATTTGTGTTTTCAGGAATTTACCTACCATTCAACATTCTTCTGCTAAAGAGGCCCTGATTTTCTTTGGAGATCCATCCCCTACTCCATTCTCAATTTATACAGTGTAAAGCAACACTAGTAGTAATACATGGAACCCAATTAATACTTCCCATCCTCTTGACCACAGTAAATGGTTTACTAACGGGAAGAAGGCTCAAACCAAGGCCAAAGGGCAGAATAAGAGAAAAATTAAAACTTTGTTCACCCCAGTAACAACTGGAGTTAAATCTGCATGACACGAGGCTAAAGCTAACAGCTTTCTTGCTCCACACAGAGTTTGAGGATCAAACCAACACCTCAATCATAAAGAGACAGAAACACAATCTTGATAATGCATTTATTTATTTATTTAGAGACAGAGTCTCACTCTATCAACCAGGCTGGAGTGCAATGGCGTGATCTCAGCTCACTGCAGCCTCTGCCTCCTGGGTTCAAGTAATTCTCTCACCTCAGCCTCCCAAGTAGTTGAGATTACAGGCATGCCCCACCACGCTCAGCTAATTTTTATATTTTTTATTAGAGACAGGGTTTCACCACGTTGGCAAGGCTGGTCTCAAACTCCTGACCTCAGGTGATTCCCCCCACCTCAGCCTCCCAAAGTGCTGGGATTACAGGTGTGAGCCATCGTGCATCTGGCCTACACCTCTGTTTTTGTTTTTGTTGTTGACACTAGTGTTTATTTCAGGAAGCAGGTCTGGATAACCTGGGTCTGTCCAGTGGAGTTCTGGAGCCTCCAGAATCTTACTTGGCCTTTGGGTTACAGAACTTGTGTCCAGCAAAGGCACCCTTGTCCCCAAGAGCCTCTTTGATCCTCATGAGTTGGTTGTATTTGCCCAGATGCTCTGAGCAGTAGGGGGCACCAGTCTTGATCTGTCCTATGCAGAGCCCCACCACAAGGTCAGCAATTAACGTGTTTTCAGTCTCCCCAGAATGGTGGCTCACATCACCCCCCGGCCATTAGACTGAGTCAGTTTGTACTCCTGGATCGATTCGGTCACCAAGCCAATCTGGTTGACCTTCAGCAACAGACAGTTGCAGGCCTTCTTCTCACTGGCCTGGGCAATCATCTTGGGGTTGGTGACTATCAGATCAGCCCTCACAATCTGGATGCCTACCTCCGAGAGGAATGAGGTCCAAGGGGCCCAGCCATCCTGGTCAAAGGGGTCCTCAATGGAGACCAAAGGATAGTTCTTGATAAAACTCTTACACAGCTCTCCGAGCTTCTCCCCAGTGTTGTGCCATGCGGGATCATCGGGTGACTTGAAGTCAAGATCATACTTCCCGAGAGAGATACAAGATGGCCGATTACCAGCAGCTCAGGATTGCAGCTCCCAGTGAAAGCGCAGAGAGTGAGTGGACGCCACATTTACCAACAAATTTTTGCTGCCCACAGACCAGGGCATTCCCAGTGGAGGAGCCCCACGGGTCGCCAAAGCGACCCTTTCGGCTGGCGCAGCTGTTTTGCCGGCGCCTCGGCCCGGTGGCTCTTGGTGCAGAGTAAACGGGACTGGGTCTCCTTTTGGATGATATTCGGAGCTCTGATAAGGCAGAGCAGTCTATTCAGCTGACTGAAAAAGGGACTGAAGAGGGAAGCCAGACCAGAGACCCCTGGGCAGAAAAGCACCACGAATTTCAACTCTGCTGTTTTAGCCAGCGTTGTGGGTCGCCGCAGTGAAAATTACATAGATTCCAGAGCTGGGAATCAACAAGCTGGATGTCCACTCAGAGACTTAATTTGAAAGTTGGTAATTACAGAGACCATAGGTGGATAAAACGATAAAGATGCCAGAAGCCACTGTAAAAAAATGGAGAACACTCAAAATCAGAATGTCTCTCCTTCTACAGAGGACGCTAGTTCTTCATCAGTAACGGAACAAGGCCTGATGGAAAACAAGTCCGAAGAATTAACAGAGTCAGGCTTCAGAAGATGGCTAATAAGAAACTTCCATGAGCTAAAAAAATATGTTCTAACCCAATGCAAAGAAACTAATAACTTTTAAAAAAGGTTTGATGAAATGCTAACGAGAATGGACAACTTAGAGAGGAACATAAACGAATTAATGGAGCTGAAAAACACAATACGAGAAATCTGTGAAGTATGCACAAGTCTTAACAGTCGAATTGGTCAAGCAGAAGAAAGGATGTTTGAGGTCAAAGACCAACTTAATGAAATGAAACGAGAAGATAAGATGAGAGAAAAAAGGATAAAAAGAAATGAGCAAAATCTCCACAAAATACGGGACTATGTGAAAAAAACCTAATTTACGCTTAATAGGTATACCTGAAAGTGATGAAGAGAATGAATCCAAGCTGGAAAACATTTTTCAGGATATTATCCAGGAATATTTTCCTAAACTAGCAAGGCACGACAATACTCAACTCCAGGCAATACAGAGAACCCCACAAAGATATTCCTCAAGAAGACCAACCCCAAGACACATAATTGTCAGATTTACT
>CAUYQU010030762.1:0-29547 GCA_963574635.1 Cheracebus regulus
GGCTTGTTGGTGATGAAGTTTTTTCTGTTTCTTAGTTTTCCTTCGGGGGGCGCCCCTTCCCTACAGAGCTGGGCCTTCCCGGGTTCAGCTGTGCTTGTTCTCAGTCCTCAGTGCTTCCAATTGCTGTTCTCCTTGTGGGGATTGGACCAGCTGAGCCCGACTAAAAGGGCATCCAGTCCCATACAATCTGCACCGAGAAGTGCCGTGCCGGCCAAAAGAGCCGTGCTGGCGACCTGTGTGGCTCCTTCGCCGGGAATCTCCCAGTCTGTGGGCATCAAAAATTCGTCTGCAATTGCGGCATCCACTTGCTCTCTGCGCTTTCACTGGGAGCTACAATCCTGAGCTGCTGCTACGTGGCCATCTTGGATCTCTCTCCTGACCTTTGTTAAGTAATCTATGTATGTGTGTCTTCCTCTTCATCTAGATTGGAATTTCTGAAGTGTAGTGACTCACACTATTCCACACAAGTGGATTGCTCTTAATAGGTGCTAGGACACACTGTGTTGAACTGAATTGAATGAACTTTTGGAACACACTTTCATCTAAGTCAGTTAGCAATAATTCAATACACCACATGCTCAAGTACAGAGTCAGTAATTGGAAACTCTAATTCCAAGTGGCTAGAGAGTGTTGAAAGGAAATAAACTGACTTATTGGGCTCAGTGAACTTCTTCAATCCTTTTATAGAATTTTCCCCATATATTATTTTTATTTGGTGCAAGCAAAGGCATATTCTTTACTTCCACTGTTTGGAATTTTAGGTAGGATGGACCATTTAGTTAATGGACAATTTAGTCAACAATTTTCCAGTTATCTGTTTATAGCTGAGGAAGAAGAGTTTATCTTTTCAGAGGTTCTTGAAGTCAGCATATATAGACAGTTTTTAACCTCCGAACCCTGATGGCCATGATGTGCCATTGTTAAGAAAGGCCAACCTGGAATAATTTCTCCACTGGTCAGAATATTCAGTTATCTAGAAAAAGTTACCTACTCTCATGCTTTTGTATTTTTAAAACCAGTTTCTGATAAAATGTACCTAAAGAAGATGTAATCTAAAGTCAGGATGGAAGTGGAGCACGAGAGAGTAACTTCCAGGACATACTTACTGGTACAAACAGAGAACTTGAAAAGCTAACTTTGGTCTGAGACATTGAAGCTGAAGAATAGAAATACTCTTATTTCTAGGAGAATTGAGCTAAATCTAGTTATTAGCTAATATTTTCTTATATTAAGGCTTACATAACAATACAACAAGTCACAGAGCTGTAGTCTCTTTTGTTCACAGTTCTGCTTTTATATTAGTCATTACCAAGCCATTTCAGGAAGGAAAAAGCACCTTCTTTTTAATGATCTTCAAAAAAGGAAAGTACATAACCTTTGCAGGTAAACTATTCCAGAGCTGAGCAACACTTGCTTTAAACAAAAATGTATATAAATAACTGGCAGTAAAATTGAAGTCCATGCCCTTTTGTTTTATGCTTGATGGATGTGGGACTTGTGATCCTGGTTCTCAGTATTATAAAACTTCATTTATGTGACAACTGGCTCCAGCACTGAAGTTATAATTATTAGGAAGATGTCAATAGAAGATTTAGATATACCTAAAGTTTACTGCAGTCCTTCCAATTATTTGTAGGTGGTTAAAGGTGGTCGTTTGGATGGCAGAATCACTATGCCTTTATCCATGTATAATTTTGTGTGGGTCATGAAGAGAAATAACTGCATCCATGCAAATAAACTAACAACATAATTAACAATTCTTACTACTTTGTATTCTCCAAGATAAATAACCTAGCCTATTGTTTTCTTCAGAAGACTTCATTTCTAAATCTCTAGTCATAGAAACTAGGCATTTAATAGCCAGACAGGATTGTTAAAATCACCTAGACTAATCCACAATTTTCCAGGCCAAGAAACTGTAGGATCAGGGAGTTTTAGTTAGTGAAACCTGGAATGGAGGGAGCACAAGGCTCCTGACTTCTGGTTCTGGATTTTAACATCATTTCATTATATTGTTCTGCCTCTTCCCCAGATATATTTCCCCCATTAGACATATGTGTACACCAGGACTTAAGTGCTACTCTAAGTGTAGTTCTCGGACCTGTGTTGACTCATGACTGTCACTGATCAATGACGAGATGAGTAAAGACATTGAAAGTAAGCATTTAGATACTCTTATAAGCAATTTGACAGAGTAAGTTATGTCTGTTGAATTTAACAGTAAATAATTCAGACCTGTGTTATTCTATGTCTAATTATGTACTTTTATTTACCTGGAAATTCTTTTCTATAGTCTTTTATAAATGCACTTGTCTTTGCTGGATTAGAAATAAAAATTGGGTCATTGCCACAGATGGATGGAGAAGCACTAGTTTAAATGGGACATTGGGTTTTCCTAACAATTAATGGAACATTAACGGAACAGAATGTCTATAAATGTATAAAAGTAATTGAAACGAGTATGCTTAGTATTTCCATTGTGGTTGGAGCTGGACATTTGAAGTAACTAGTTTATGGTAAATAAGCTAGGAAAAGCTGAAGAACATTGAGCTATGACACATTTTTATGGCATTCCACTAATTACTCTCTAGTTCAAGTTCTTTCAGTAATGTAATTTTTTTGGCCAAGTTTAAGAAATCTTTTAACAATTCATAGCACATAGGGCGATTATTACATACTATTACTCTAATATATTTTCCACCATATTTTTAAATACACAGTCAAGTCTACCTTCTTTTCCTTAATTTTGAAATTGCTGCCTAAGTCTGCTAGTATTTGTCCTTACCTAGTCAAATTTATTCTAATCAGTAGTCTGATTTCATCATGATTGTAAAAGGTCTAATTCAGTCCTCTGGGCTTTCTTTCACCTCTAGATTATGTAAGCATAATTGCTTCCCAATGTCTAAGTCAAAACAAGGATTGTTGATTATAGTGTCAGTCACAGTGAAATATTCCTGGATATTCAAAGTTGTTGATACGGTTTACCTCTGTGTCCCCACCCAAATCTCATCTCGAAATGTAATTCCCACTTGTCATGGGAGGAACCTGGTGGGAGGTGATTGAATCATGGGGTTGGGTCTTTCCTGCACTGTTCTTATGATAGCTAATGAGTCTCACGAGATTTGATGGGTTTAAAAACAGGAGTTTCCATGGACAAGTTCCTCTCTTAGCCTGCTGCCATCACGTAAGATGTAACTTGCTCCCCTTTGCCTTCTGCCATGATTGGAAAGCTTCCCCAGACACAGGGAACTGTAAGTCCAACTAAACCTCTTTCTTTTTTAAATTGCCCAGTCTTGGGTATGTCTTTATCAGCAGTATGTAAATGGACTAAATAGTTGTTAATGGCTTAACTGATAACTGCCCCCTCAGACACTCCCCGCTGTCCCTCCCCTATTTCTCCCCCAACAGACCCCAGCGTATAGTGCTCCCCTCCCTGTGTCCATGTGTTCTCATTGTTCAACACCCGCCTATGAGTGAGAACATACGGTGTTTGATTTTGTGTTCTTGTGTCAGTTTGCTGAGAATGATGGTTTCCAGGTTCATCCATGGCCCTACAAAGGACGCAAACTCATCATTTTTGATGGCTGCATAATATTCCATGGTGTATATGTGCCACATTTTCCCTGTCCAGTCTATCATTGATGGGCATTTGGGTTTTAAAACACCGAAATCAGAGACTGAAGGCACACAGCCATCTAGATTTCTGTAAGCCTGAATGCGTAGTTAACTTCTCAGTCCAGTATCTTTTAACCCTTGAGTATAAGCATGGGTGTACCAGTTTGCAGGGCTACTCTGAAAGTTCATACCTTGCATAAGGAAGTACTGTAGGCCCATGGGAGATAAGTTGGATGTGGTTTCTAAACTTAAACATTCTACTGTGCTGGTGAAATTGGACCTAGTCTAGAAGCTGTGCTCTGTTCTCAAAATGTAATGGGTTTAATCTAAATAAACCCACTTTTCATCCTTTGATATTTTTGCCTTCACATTGAATTTTCTTTTCACTGAGTTGTAATTTACATATAAATTAATTCACCTTTAAAAATACTTAGTGTGCAGTAATATAGCCAGTACCTTAATCAAGATGTAGAACAGTTCCATCAATCTAAAACATCCCCTTATAACCTTTGTAGTCAAATCTTCCCAAACACCCAGACCCTGGTAACCACCAATTTACTTTCTGTCTCTATAGTTTTGCCTTTTCCAGAACGTCAAATAAATTGAGTCATACCACATGCAGCCTTCCATGTCCGTCTTTCACTTAGCATAATCCTTTTAAGATTCATCCATTTTAAAATTCAATATCTTGTTGTATGTGTTAGTATTTTGTTTCTTGTTATTGTAGAGTAATATTCCATAGCATGGATGTACCACAGATTCTTTATACATTTACCAGTTGAAAGACATTTGGGTTGTTTCCAGTTTTTGAAAATGCATTATATATAATGAATTACATAAAAGTAATTATAAATAAAGTTGATATAAAGATCTATGAATAGGTTTTCATGTGAACAAATTTTTACTTCATTTGGGCCAATACCTAGGAGTGGGATTGCTGGATCAGAAGGTCATGTATGTTTAACTTTAAAAGAAGCTCTCTAACTGATTTCAAAAGTGGTAATACCATTGTCCACCCCTACCAGAAAATTGCCTTTAAAAATTTTAGCTATTCATAGGTTTGTAGTGATATTTCAGTGTGGTTTTGATTTTCATTTCCCTAATCACCAATGATTTTGGCATCTTTTCATGTGTTCTTTACCCATTCTATACATTCTTTGAAGATTTGGCTTTTAAATCTTTTGAAACCTTTAGGCATCTCTTAAGCATAGTATTTCCCATTTCTCATCAGTGCTGTTCTTAAAGTTTCTTAAAATTGTGATCATAGACCAATTCTATCTAAAGCCTCTGGGAAGCTTGTTAAAATGTAGACTCCAGCTTATCTCCAGGCCTGCTAAATCATAACCTCAAAAGGGGTGCTCAGGTATCTACATTTTTTAAAAAAGTTTTTCAGGTGATTCTTATTAACATCAATGGCTAAGAGTTACTTTCCTAAAGGAATATGGTAACAGAGAAAAATCACACTATTAATCCCACCCTCTGCCTAACCTGTAGTACATTTACCAGATGATAGTCAGTCTAGATCAAACATCAAGATAGCCTTGAAAGGGAAAGAAAGTCATACTTAAGAATAAAGCAACAAGTAACTTTCTCTGTCTCTCTCTCTCTGTCTCTGTGTGTGTGTGTGTGTGTGTGTGTGTGTGTGTGTGTGTGTGTCTGTGTGTGTCTGTGTGTTGGGCATGCAGTTTTCTCTGATGATGATGGTTACTGAAGCAAGGGGGAGAGGCTCTGGGCTGAACAGCTGTGTGAGTCTCAGTTTTGTTTTTAGCACCATCTTCTCCCACCACTTCCACCCCTAAGTTACTGCCCAGTGCTGGCAATTGAATTCTTCCTAGCTTAGAATGATCTCTCTGATTCATTATATGCTGGAGCAATCATTCTCAACCTTATCAGCATTTAAGGATTATCTGGAAAGCTTTTGGAAACCTCCAGTGTCTGAGCAATTTCTAGACCAATCAGCTCAGAAGCTTCTGAGGAGGACCCCGACAATCGTGTTCTTTGAAACCTCCCAGTGGGCTTCTCACAGGCATCCAGGGTTGAGGACCTCTTTGCTAGAGGATTCTTTTTTTCAGTTTATCATCCTGATGCTCATGGGTTGTATTTTGCACTCTGGGCATGACATGAGCTATTTCAAGTTGTAAAGAGCTCTAAGAGACAAAGCAAATTATTGTAAGCACTCATCTTTATTATATATTTATTTTCCAACAATTTCCAGGGCTTGTCTGATCTCCATTCTCTGCAGACCTCTTTCAGTTACAGCTAGAACTACCTCAGCTGGATTCCCTGTAATGTGTAAAACTAAACATCTTCATGCTATAGTCCAGTTTGAATGTAGATTTCTGTTATTGAAAGGTGAAGCAACCTAACTCATCCAGTGTCTCAGGAGATTCCAGAAACTGCTGAGGCCTTTGAGAGGGATTCTGGTAGTCGCACAGAGAATATTTTCCATACGCAGACATTAAGGACATAAGAATAATGCATTTACAGTTGACCATGTGTTTTCAACTAGGTTACTATATTATCTTCCTCATAACTGTATATGTTAGTGAGGCATTACTGGAGTTAGTTTTTCACAGATGAAGAAACTGTGCGGAGACAGCATTTTGGCCAAATTTCTAGAACTGGAAGGATATGATTCCATGTCTTCTGATTCCCATTCTGCAATGCCTTTCATCATTTCATCAAAGTTACAGGTACTAATTATTGTATTTAGAAATAATTGTCAAATAATGTGCTTATAAAGTTATGTATATTAACACACACAAAATGAATTGTCACATGGATTTCTGCTGTGATTTGGAAAGTCTGCTCAATAGACCCTGGGGACGTTAAAGAACTAAGTATTCAATCAGTAGTTTTCAGGGTGTTGCTCTAAAACCAGCAGCATCAGCATCACCTGGGAACTTGCCAGAAATGCAAATCCCCCAGCCCCACTCAGACCTCTGAGTCAGACAGTCTGGGAGTGGGGCCCAGCAATGTGTGTTTTAACAAGGCCTTTCGGTAACCTGATACTCACTAAAGTGAGAATCACTGTATAGAAGATAATGCAGAACACTCTACCCAAATTCCAGGAGTCACTTCTCAAGAAGTTACATAGAGATGCTGAAGCCTGTATGACTCAGTTCACTAATTTCGATTCTGGTGCCCACACGATTAACCACTGGGCTATCTTACCTCCTAGCAGATAATGGACAAGATAATTTGGAGATTCTGACAAAGAGCATTTAAGTCTGCATAATTCTTCTTCTTTCTCTTATTCTTCTTTTCTATTACCTTATCCTCCTCTTTCTTCAGCTTTATTGAGATATAATTAACGTACCATATAATTCACCACTTAAGGTATATAATTTAATATATCCCCTAAATCAGTATGTTTACAGAGTTGATACAACCACCACCACAAGCAATTTTAGAATATTTTAACCACCCAGCAAGAAGCCCTGAACACATCAGTAGTCACTCTCCATTTCTCTTCATCCTTTAGCCCTAGGCAACAATTAATCTACTTTCTGTCTCTATGGATTTGTCTATTCTGGACATTTCATATGAATAGAATCATTCAATATGTGGTCTTTCATGAATGGCTTCTTTCACTTAGCATAATGTTTTATGCTTATGGTTTGTAAAGTTCATCCATTTTGCAGCAAGTATCACTAGTTCATTTTTTATAATGGCAGATAATATTCTATAGAACAGGTCTACCATATTTTATTTATCCATTTATAAGTTGATGGACATTTGGGTTGTTTCCACCTTTTGGCTATCATGAACAGAGTTGCTATGAACATGTACATAGAAGTATATGTGTGGGCATGTGTTTTCATTTCTTTCGAGTACATACTCAGGAGTGAAATTGCTGGGTCATATGGTAATGTTATGTTTAACCCTTTAATGACCTGTCAAACTGTTTTCCAAAGCAACTGTGCCATTTTACACTCTTACCAGCAGTGTGTGAGGGCTCCAACTTCTCCACATCCTCATCAATGCTTATTAAGTCTGGGTTCTTCTTAAAGGTACAGAAACTCATAACCACTCTAGTAAGACTTTTTGGGACCTGGATCCACTCCTATCTGGCAACTTTCTCAAACATATAATCCCTTTTTGAGAAATTCTTAATATAATACTTTGCCCAATCTTAATCGGGAGCCCCCAGAATGACCGTAGAAACAACTCATTCCTCAATAGTTAACTTTTACACTTTCTGGATTGGGGTAGCTGCTATTGTACATTGGGAGGGAATGATGTAGACTTACAGAGGTCACCCGGGAGCAGACCTGATCCACTGGAGCATTCTGGATGTGACCTTCTGGCCCCGAGGTGGTCTGCTCAGACAGGAGAAGGCAAGGCTCACCCTAGTGCTGGGGCAAAGCTGGTAGCCCCAGATGAAGGGATGCTTAACTTGAAATATTGACTGTGAGTTACTGGAGGATTCCATTTTGCCTGCTGTCTTTTTTCCCTTTTAACTCTTGTGTCTAATCAGGACTTGACTGCAGCTCCAGGTGGCCAAAGTACTATTATGAACTTCCCAGCAAGTGTATGCTAAGCTATCTGTGGCCTCCAAAAAGAGTCTTTGCCAGTTTCACAGTTTAGCTGAGGAAGGCATTCGATAGCCTTGGGGCACCCAGACTGTCCTCCCCTTCATCAAACTTGCCACCCTTGCCTGACCCATTGCCTTTCAAGATCTTTTGTGGAACCCACTGTCATATCATTTGGGGTTAGCCCTGAGGGCTACCAGTGAGGTTAAAAATGTTCATATTGGAAGAAGCAGGAGAAAGACTGACAATCCAAGTTCAGGAAATAGAGAAGATAAGATTGGGAGGAGTAGAATAAGGTGTACCTACTATGTACTAAATACTCTACTATGTGCTTTACATCTGATAGACCAATTGATCTTCCAGCAGTTCTAGGAAAATTAGGTTCAGAGATTACTGCTAGCTAACCCCAATTTTCACAGCTAGTACAGAAAGGGGACTTAATTTGTTAGTAACTATACTACCCCAAGTGCCAAATGGTCACAGCAGGGTCTCAGAGCAGTGGCAGATGGTTCTGAGAAGAGCAGACACTCCTAAAATCCAAATTCTAAGTTAAAATTCTGTTTCTGCAAGTAATCAAAATGACCTTCTGATTTGGGTCAGACAGTTCTTTGTTGTGGAGGATGGCTGCCCTGTGTATTACAGGATGTTGGACAGCATCCCTGGCCTCTATCCACTAGATGCCAGTAGCATCTTCTCTTCCTCCACTGCGACAACCAAAAATGTTCCAGATGTTGCTAAATGTCCCCTGGAGGGAAAACTCATCTCTGATTGAGAACCACTGAATTAAACAAAACCCATAACCTCTGTTTTATCATCTGTAAAATGGGGGATAATCACAACACCAGCCACTCACCACAAGATTATTATGACAGTCATATCAAACAGTGGTCTTGCAAAGACTTCGCCAATTGTAAAGCTGAAAACAAATGTAGGTTGTTATTCTGACTTAAGGATAACACTAGAAACTGGAATTGAGGGGACCATCATGCACGTTAGTGTAATGAACAATCCCAGGCCTACGCAGGGCAGAAGAGTGTTTTTGTGCAGATGATGGCTGGAGGGGATTGGGAATGAGCAAAGCTGGGGGAATGTGGTTTCACCACTCTCTGGAGTTCCATTAATATGTGGATGAAAGCCAATGGCAGAGGTTCCTGAGAGTGAGTTTTCAGGGAGAGGTGTCAGGATAATAGGGCTGAGCACTAAAGGCAAACAGTGCGGGTGGAGAATTCAGCAGGCTTGGGAACAGCAGGCAGATGGAGAAGCTATCGTGGTGGAGAAGCAGCCTGGGAACTTGTGAGCTTGGGAACCAGGATTGTGTCTTGGGGTGAGAGTAGGGATGGGGATGAGGTGGTGCTAAGCCACGTTAGCTCTGAGACTCTCACAGAAGGAAGCTGGAGGGCCCAAATGCCTAAATAGTGTTCTGGGATCTGTCCTCACAGATGAATGGAGTACAGAGATGTTTGTGTAGGTTTTGGAAATATTGCTTTAGTAAATATATGGTTACAAGTGGAGCAGCAGAGACCAGGATATCTGTTACAACCTCTGAGCTCATGACCTGCTAGAGACTATGGTGGTTAAAAAAAAAAAAAAAAAAAAAAAAAGCAGGGGCAGGGGGTTCCATTGGAGAGATTTGGTTATAAAACAGGGAAAAGAAAGAAAACAATTTAATCAGAAAGCACTTAAGTGATGTCATTTAAAGCCAAATTTTCTAATTTGAAATTGGCTTCTTAAGTGAATAAACCTAAGGTTTAAAAAATAAATAACAGCCCCTTTCATTTGTGCAGCAGTTTGCATAATGTATATAAACCACATACTCCAGCACTCAATAAATATTTATTCTTTTCCATTTGCAGGGCTTTAACAGATCTCAGTTCATCTTTGCATTGATGAAGGAGTAAGGTCAGCTTTCTTATTTCCTTTTTATCAGTTTTGAAATAGAGGCTTTGAGGGGTACAGTGATGTCCAAAGTGACAGAAATATTGGGTGACAAGGCTTGGGCATAAGCCCATGTTCCCCAGTTTGAGCCCTGCCAGTTCTCTCTGAAAACTTGGCATTGAGGGACCTGGTGACACATCCTTTAGGGAAGCAAGGTGGCCAGTTCTAGAGCACTTTGCCAGTTCATACAGTTTGTCCAAGCCCTTCCCTCTTACTATCCTGAAGGCAGGGCTTCAGCAGGAGGAGCAGCCGCCCTGAAAGTGACATCCTCCCATGTAGGACATCTCTGCTGGCGCCGTCCTCCAGCGTGGTTTCTGTGTGCTGCTTCCTCTGATCAAGCTTGGTTCACTCTTTAACTAAGATTCACATTCTTGCTCATATTCCTGAAGCTACAGATTGGCCTCTCTTTTCAGCATTGTACAATCACTGTACATCAATTTTAGATGATGGACTTGGTTCCCTAAGAAGCATACTGTCTCTCCTAGCTCTAAAAACACACACCCACACCAAAGTACTGATAGATACATGAGGTCCACAGGTCATCTGCATCACGGCCATGGAGGTGTGTGCTAAAGACAGATTCCTGAGTTTTTGAATTTTTGGCAGCCTTGCTTCAGTGGAATCCTGGATGGAGGTGAAAGACCCTGGAATTTGCCTATTTTTTTTTTTTTTTTTTTTTTGAGATGGAGTCTCACTCTGTCGCCAGGCTGCAGTGGTGTGATCTCGGCTCACTGCAACCTCCGCTGCCTGGGTTCAAGTGATTCTCCTGTCTCAGCTTCCCGAGTAGCTGGGACTACAGATACATGCCACCATGCCCAGCTAATTTTTGTATTTTTAGTAGAGATGGGGTTTCATCACGTTGGCCAGGATGGTCTCGATCTCTTGACCTCGTGATCCACCTGCCTTGGCCTCCCAAAGTGCTAGGATTATAGGCATGAGCCACCGCACCTGGCCAGAATCTGTCTTTTTAACAAGCTTTCCCACATGATTTTATGCATCCTGAAGTCTAAAACCACAGTCAAAGGTACATATTTATTTCCTGAGAATGTTTCTGATTTGTAAGCTTCCCCAAATATGAGGCAGAACCAGGAAGGGCTCCTCTGCCAACCACCCCACTGTGGGTCACAGTAGAAATATTCTCCTGGCTCTGTGGCCTGTGGGCTCTGCTGAGGGCTTTGTACCCTAATCCTGCTTTCAGGGAGCCCACCACCTGCCTCCTGCCACACACCGCCCACACCGGCAGTGACAGAGCAGAACTGAGAACTGCAGCAAAGGCAGCAGCTCAGCCTTCCTCTCATGCCTGTCAACAGCCTGGAGCTGAGCACGCTGCACACTAATGAGTACTATTTTCTACCCCAGCTTTTTAAAATGCTGCAATATTAACAACTATCAAAATAATTCAACTCTCTACAGCAGTAGGCTGGCTTCACCGAAAAAGCCATGAACAGGGGCTACAGCATTTCTGCTGTGTGGCTAAAGCCCTGCAGAGTATGTGCACACACACACGCACTCAGACAGACATGCACATACTTTATCATGAAAACTAAATGAGACAATACATGTAAATGTACCGTGCTTGGAACAGATGCTGCTATGGCTGGTACTAAAAACAATGAGATATCGTTTTGCAAGGAGATGTGCTGAATATTCTCTATTTACTTTTCAGATCTTTCCCTTCCCTGCACTGTGTTCTGGGAGGCTTTATGTGCTGCCTTAATGTACTCTCCTGCCCTCTGGTTCCTGCTTGGGCTTGGCCAATGAGAGGCACTAGCAGAATATGGGAGGTTGAGAGGAGAGGGGTCAAGATATGAATTCCCCTGGCTCCCTGCCACTAAGGCCTGGTTGGCAGTGACCAGGGTTCTCTCCATATAGCCTTAGCTTTTGCTGGCTGGCTCTGTTTCCAAGATGAATGCTTCTGCTAAGTTCCAGTAACCTCAATCCCTCACCCTGCAACTTTCAGACTACAGGGATGGTGTCACTGTGGTTTATAGCTGTAGCTAGCCCTGGGGTGTTCACAATTAACCCTGCTCACGTCTCTGTACATAGTTCTTTCATGAATTCTCTCCAGTCACCACTGTTGAATACGCACCTGTTTCCTGGCAGGACCTGACTGATATAAGGAACAACTGTCTGGATTTGATCCGAGGAAGATCCTGAAACAATGTCACTGTCTCCTGCACTGGGCATCTGTCTCCAGGGTCGTGGTCCTTAGCTGCTCATGGGGAGAAAGTGCTCCCCTGCTGTGTGATGTTGGGAAGCATCCACGTGCTTCCTTCTTCAATGCAAAGCCAGCACCACTTCCACCCACTATTTTTCCACCGTTGACTCTCATATCATTCCATCCAAACCCCTTTGTAACCTTTTCCCTTCAGGAAGTCAAAGGTAAATCTTCTGAAAACCCACTGGGAATCCCTCTGATTTCTCCTTACATGTGTGCCAGGCTTCCCACTAGGCCACGTCTTCCCTGGGCCTGGAGATCTTCCTGAGCAAGGGAAAGTGAGATCTTGTCAACCTACATGCGTACATCAGCAGGTCTAACTGTGGTACACACTTTGATATCCATTATATTGAACATCGTCTCCATACTCTTTGAAATACACATCCTCCCAATTTTACAACTGAGGGCACTTATGCTTCGAGAGAAATTCGCCCAGGGTTACCCTGTCAGTGGAGAAGATCTGTTTTGAAGCCTGTTATAACACAAAGCTCATGCTCCCCAAATGAAGAGTCTCTCAGGGTTGCATCAGAGTTTCTCAGAGATCTTGCAAAAAATAAAATGCAGCCTCCTGGCTGCCATTCACAGACTGATACAGGTCTGTGGAGAAGACCTGGAAAACGGGAGCCCACAGTGAACTTGCCTGGAGGGCTCTTCCCTGCTCCCTGCCCCTGAAAATATTCTCCTCAGTTAGATCCCAGCTTTAGCCTCAGCTCCTGGGGAAGTCTTCCCGATTTCCCTGACTCAGAAATTTCCCCACACTCTCACAGGGCTGCATAAATCCCTTTCAGAGCCCTTATTTCAATCACAATTTTACATTTATTTGTATAATTATTTGATAAATCTGATTGCCCATACTAGACTGTAAGTCCCAAGAGGGCCAGTCCTATGCCTGATTTTACATACTGTTGTTTCTTCAGGGTATTAGTGCTGTGTCTGCTGCATTGTGGACATTCGATAAATATTTGTCAAATATCTGTCCACGGAAATCAGGAGAACTGGACCAAATGATCTGTGAGGTCACATGCAGTCTTTAGACCTCATAAGGATTTACCTTAAGGATCAAGAGGTGAATTCTGTTTACCTGATGCCTCCCAAGATAGAAATTTAGATGAGAAAGTAGCTCAGAAAGTACAGTTTTTGGTCAGGCATGGTGGCTTATGTCTGTAATCCCAGCACTTTGCAAAACTGAGGCAGGAGTATCTCTTGAGGTCAGGAGTTCAAGAGGAGACTGGATAACACAGAAAGATTCCATCTCTAAAAATTTTGTATTAAAAATTAGCTGGGCATGGTGTGTGCCTTTTGTTCTAGCTACTTGGGAGACTGAGGAAGGGATCTCTTAGGCCCAGGAGTCCAAGACTGGAGCAAGCTATCATTGCACCACTGCGTTCCAATCTGGGTGACAGAGCGAGACCTAGTCTCTAAAAACAAAAACAACAAAAAAGAAAGTACAGTTTTTCTGACTTTTCATTGATTGAAAGATGACCCCAGTATATCTGAGCAGCTGCTGTTTGATAAACTAGACAACAAGTCATCTGAAAGCAGGAAAGACGCCCTTACATTTACCACTGTATCCCCAGAGCCCAACTCAAGGACTGGTGCATTGATTGTGGATACCGAATCAGTGTTTTCTTACATGGATGAGTTGAAATAGACCCACACCAATGAAGTAAAGGCACTCTCCACTCCCCCTTTCTCAATTTGTACACTTTACCCTAAAAAATGCGTTCAGGAGTCTCTGAAGCAAGACTTGAAATAATATGGCCTTTTAGCTAGCAATATTACAGAGAAAATAATAATGAAAAGCACATCATGTGGCTATATCCAAAATGAGATGGCTTTAGAGAAAAAAACATAATTCATAGAATGCAGAGGAAATACTGTAAAAAGTGTCATGTTTTGCATAGCAAAGTAACCCATAGCTTCAACTAAAAGTCTCCAAATGCACAAAAATGCAAAGAACTGCTGGTCTTTTTAGCTATATGAACATAATGATATAAGTACTGTCATGTAAAACTTATGCTCTTTCTATTTACCTATGTGTGTATGTGTGTATACAGATGTGTCTATTCTTACATAAATGGCTTCTGCACCAATGCATCTATTTTTTTTTTTTGTGACAGCATGGCTAGATCAGATATCTCATCTCAGTTGACCATCCCAAAGAAGACGCATTACAGCCCACAATCCTTAGTAGCTATCAAGTGACTTTATCAACTACCAGTACTTCCTGAGACATTTTGATTTTAAGAGTTTTGACCTGATGCCTTACAAACGCACTAAATGGTCCTTGTTCTCTCTCAGGCAAGGGCATACTTGCTCTGTTTATTTTACCACAGCCAACAGCACTTATGGCTTCCTAAGAGCTGGCATAGTGGGTTACATAGTGTCCTCCCACAATGTCTGCCTACCCCAAAACTCAGAATGTGACTTGGTTTGGAACAAAGATCTTTGCAGATGTAATTAGTTAAAAACTCAAGATGAAATCATCCTGCATTTAGAGGGAGGCTGTGGGCCAATGATGAGTATCCTTATAAGATGAGAGGACATAGAGGGACACAGAGGAGGGGATGATACAAAGATGGAGGCAGAGATTGGAGAGGTACATGTACAAGCCAAGGGGCCCCAAGGATTGCTGGGAGCCACCAGGAGCTAGGATGAGGCAAGGAAGGATTCTTGCTTAGAGTTTTTGGAGAGAGCATGGTCTTGATGACATCTTGAGTTTTGACTTCTAATCTCCAGAATGGTGAGAGTAAACTTCTTTTGTTTTAAACTGTCAGGTTTGTGGTATTTGTGATGGTATCCCTAGGAAATTAAATCATCTGAGCTCAAGGGGGTTTCATCATTGGGGTGGTACAGTCATCCTTCTAGTTACACCTGAGTGAATATCGCACAATCCTGGCAGGCCTCAGCTTCTCTAAACCACCTTCCTTTTCTCTCTGACAGACTCCACCTGCACCAGGTTGTCCTTCCACATTTTAACTTGGATGGAACATCACAGTGTCTGCTTCATGAGCAGCCACTAAGCTGAGGGACTGCATGACAAACCCTGGCAGTGAGGGAAAGGGAGCTCTTGGGGAGGAGAGGAGGGTACTTGGAGCAAAGGGGAATGAGAGACGGAGGGAAATGCATGGAGAAACATCTCTCCTTCCTTTCTGCCATCCACAGTCTGCTCTGAGGCACACTTTCTCCTTGCAAACATTCTAGAGAAGTCCAGGTGCCCAGTGATCACGTCTGCTGAATATCACCTCACACGTCCCCTCTTCCCTTACCTCACCCTCACTGGGATTTTCAGACCACAAATACAGCCTTCACATTTAGTCCTTGTCACAGACTCTGGGAAGACAAGGTGGTATAACTTCAGCAAATTAATTAATGTCTCTGTGCCTTTGTTTAGGCAAAAGCACAGAGTTTTCTCTGTGCTTTTAAAAATGGGAAAATTAGCAGTTTCTACCTCATACAATTGTGAGAAATTAAATAAATCAACATACGTAAAACAGTTGAAAGGTGTCAGGCATCAAGTAAGTGGTAAATGATATGTACTGCTACCTGGCTTACCTAGGTTTAGGTTTTGATACCAAATGTTAATAAGAATTCTTCATCAAACCCTAATCCTCTAGGAACAATCTGATAATCCTGTAAGTATCTTACTTTAATGAGATCAGAAGAAGAAAAAGAAATACAAAAGCAACATGTAGGGGGAAGGATTATTATGTGGAAAAATGCCTGAGAGAGTAAATATTGTTTTTCCCAGGTCTCAGTTCATAAGTTAAAAAAAATATTGAGAAAACAGGGAAAAAAATTTCATGCTTTTTTTCAAAGGCAAAGAAGTGCTTGTCTTAACTCAATAAGCAAGTGCAGCAGCAGCAAGCAGTGTGACATAAGAGCCACCATCTGCATGGGATATGCTGGACGCCACGCTAAGCTCTGTGTGTTCATTATTACATTTAGTCCCATAACAATCTTTTGAGATGGGATTATACACATTTAGACATGAGAAAACCGTTTGATAGGAAAAGGTTAACTAATTGCCAAGGTCACACTGCCAAACAGTGGAGCACCTGGGATTTGAACCCAAGAATTCTGACTTTCAGTTTCCCCATCTCATCCTCCCCTAGAGTGTGAAGCAGTCTGAGTCTAGCTCTAAAGCTAGTCCCTTATTACAATGCTGCAAGAGTCCTGAAGGAGTAGAATATAAAATGCTAATCTTCCCATTGAAGCAATCATTGTCTCTAACTACTTGGACACACTACAAGTGATACTGGGTAGTACTGAATGAGGTGTCCCAGACTCTACAATTTTTGTCCCCTGACTTGTTAATCAGGAGCTACACACACACACACACACACACACACACCCCTTAGCATCTGAAATAGACTCATGAAACATCAAAAAGTGGGTTATAGGCTGTTCATGCCTTCAAATTACGATACTTAAAGTACTCTGCAGCAAGCCAGAGACAGCAGCCCGAGGGGTGAGGCTTCTGGAACACGCAGCACCAATTGCTCCAGAGTCAGAGCCTCCTGACACACTGCCATCTGAGCAACAGAATGCTAGGTCCCTGACAAAGTCCCTCCCATGTTTAGCTTTCAGTTTCCCCTCTGACATAGGCACTTCCCTCTGCTGGCCTGAGAATGATGAATTAGAACGTGTGTGGTGCCTTAAATTGGAAAGGGCAGTAATTTTCCTGAGCAACGAGCACTGATATCTTCCCATGTCTAATCAGAGAGGAACCAACACTGTAATGCTAGTCAATCCCTTAGAGCTCCCTGGATAAAAGACATTATAGGAGCATTAATTATCATCGCAGCTGGAAGGAAGAAGAGCTAACATATGAAGTGCTTTTATGGGATGGAATGGAAGGCTCTGAGTCAGGGATAACTGACAGTGCCTTTGCAGGTTTCCTTTCATTGTGGCATCACAGTCTTACCTTTAAGTTAGCTTACGGGCAACCAGTCAGACTGAGGTACAGTATTAAGGTCAAGAATATTTCCTCAGAAAGTGTGTTCTTAAAACGTACTCATACTTATGAGAAGTGAGCTATAACCTATGAAAGCACCTTGTGTGTTAGGGGAAATGCCTGATCCTTCTTCCACTCTACCTTTTTGTTTAGAATGCACTGTGAAATAGACAGTTATCCTGAATGACTTGAAAGCGTAAGTGTCACTGATTTCTGGATTAGGTGAATTATTTATAACTAACCCTTTTGCCACTGTAATTAGTTATGTGAATGCTATACCTGGATCCAAAAAAGCACTCTCTTTGACAATGCACACTCTTCCCATCCAGGAATGTAATACACTTGTGCACTGATGAAAGCAAATGCATTTATTAAAAGCTTGCTGGAGACCTTGGATAAGTCACCAAACCTCTCTGAGCTTCAGTCTCCACATTTGTTAAATGAATGGATTGGATTAGATTAGAGGCCTTTTCCAACATTAACATTCACTGATTCTATATTTAAAATATGTTCTTGTAAAGATAAATACCAGTTCACAGCATTGGCAATGCTTCTGTCTCTGGAACTTCAACATCACCATTAAATTATTAGTTATGGGACAGAATCGGTTACTAAGAAAGATGAGGAGCTGTCCTCTCACAGTCTGCCCCTGCTTTTCCCAGGAATCATATGACTCAGTCACATGAATTACTTCTAGGTACCTGAAAATGCCATGATCACTCTTACCGGCCTTTGTCTGGTCTTCACCAGGCATGGAAAGCTCTGTGTCGTCTGCTCCATTCTCCAGACTCACCCCAATTCACCCTGCAGACTTCAGCTTAGGTGCACCGTCCCCGTCCCCGGAAGCCTCACCAGGCCCTCCCAGCTGCACAGTGCCCCTCTGGAGCATTCCTGTTTTAAGTGTTTCTATTATACCACTTCCCAAACTTTACTGTGCTTGCCTGTTTGCTTTCTAGAAGTGTCTTCTATTGGGTTGGTGAAAAAGTAATTGCAGTTTTTGCCAGTGAAAGTAATGACAAAAACTGCAATTACATTTGCACCAACCTAATAGATTGTAAGATCCCTGGTGGTGGAAACATTATATTATTCACTCTTAAATCCCATTTCTAGCAGAGTATCTAGCCACAGATGCTCAATAAATATTCATTGTTGCAATTATATAATTTTAAACCCTGAGCAGCATTAGGACATCCACATAGTTTAGTGACAGCACTTCACCTCCAAGCAGCACTTTGACATGCACGACTGTCCGTTGGTTATTCTGAATGCTTCTGAGTGTTATGGAGAAGTGCTCCATCAATTACTAGTGCAGTTAACCACCCAATGGATATTTGGGCATTTACCTTATGGCCAGGCAAGAAACACTTCATTTCACTTTTCTGGGATGGAGAAGAAAGTACATCTCGCAGTTTCCCCAGGGCACTGGAGTCATGGGACTCTCCTCTACATTCTTGGTAGAGATAATGCAGATCTGTGAGAGTGGCCTCTGATGGGGTTGTAATACTAGTCAATCCCTTAGACCTCCCTGGATAAAAGACATTATAGGAGCATTAATTATCATTGCAGCGGGAAGGAATAAGGAGTAAGGTGGTATCGCATTGTGGTTTTCATTTCCAAAGATATTTCATGAAAGAATGGTAAAGAAGCATTCGTTGTCATTTATGGCAAGTCCAATACAAAGCTCCAAAAGCTTCACAAAAAATAGAAAACCCCAAATTGAAACTTTAAAGAAGGAGACTCATCTTCAAATTTTGACTGGAAGCCTAGAAAAATTGCTTTGGAAAATACCTTTTTTGGGTAAATATGTGAATATAGTGTGTCTTATATATTGGTAAGCTCCATAAATATCCAATGATACATTAATCACTTCTGCCTCTAAATTGCTGATTTTTAGCTAAGGTTATTCACTTTCTTTGTGTGAGTTCCTTTGTTTGCAAGAGTGGAAATGTAGAAAGGACTACTCATCTTAAGGGGTCATGATGAAACTTTCTCTACTTCCATTTCTTCCTAATTGCTGGTTTATCATCCAATTACTAATATTCCAGCTAACAAAAGGAAGGCAATTTGATGGCAGGGACCTAGAACTTTTTTATGGTTATTACTATTATTTGTTTTGTTTTGGTGGGTGAACAGATTTTAATTTTATTTATTTATTTTTTATTTTAATAGTTTTTGGAGAAGAGGTGGTGTTTGGTTACATGGATATGTTTTTTAGTGGCGATTTCTGAGATTTTGGTGTACCCATCACCCGAGCAGTGTACACTGTATTCAATGTGTCTTCCCCTGACTCCCCAAAGTCCATTGTATCTTTTTATTTTTTGAGACTGAGTCTCACTCTGTTGCCCAGGTTGGAGTGCAGTGGCATGATCTCGGCTTCCAGGTTCAAGTGATTCTCCTGCCTCAGCCTCCTGAGCAGCTTGGACTACAGGCACAGTTGGCTAATTGTTATATTTTTAGTAGAGATGGGATTTTCCATTCTCAAGTTACTTCACTTAGAATGGTGGTCTCCAACTCCATCTATATTGGTGCAAATGTCATTATTTCATTCCTTTTTATGGCTGAGCAGTATTCCATGGTATATATACATCACATTTTCTTATTCACTCATTGATTGATGGGCATTTGGGATAGTTTCATATTTTTTGCAAGTGCAAATTGTGCTTCTATAAATATGTGTGTGGAAGTGTCTTTTTCATGTAATGACTTCTTTTCCTCTGGGAAGATATCCAGCAGTGGGATTGCTGTATGACTGTTCTACTTTTAGTTCTTTAAGAAATCTCCATACTGTTTTCCATAATGGTTGTACTAGTCTACATGCCCACCAGCAGTGTAAAAGTGTTCTGTTGTCATCACACTCACACCAACATCTATTTTTTTATTTTTTTGATTATGGCCATTCTTGCAGGAGTAAGGCGGTATCACACTGTGGCATTTCCCTGATCATCACTGATGTTGAACATTTTTTTCATGTTTGTTGGCCACTTGTATATCTTCTTTTGCAAATTCTCCATTCATGTCCTTAACTTGTTTTTTAATGGGATTATTTTTTTTTTCTTGCTGATTTATTTGAGTTCCTTGTAGATTCCGGATATTAGTCCTCTGTCAGATACGCAAAATTTTTCTCCCACTCTGTGGGTTGTCTGTTTACTCTGCTGATTATTTCTTTTGCTGCATATAAGCTTTTTAGTTTAGTTAGGTCCCATTTATTTATTTTTGTTTTCATTGCATTTGCTTTTGGGTTCTTAGTTATGATATTTTGCCCAGGTCAATGTCTAGAAGATTTTTCCAATGTTATCTTCTAGAATGTTTATGGTTTCAGGTCTTAGATGTAAGTCTCTGATCCATCTTGAGTTGATTTTTGTGTAAGGTGAGAAATAAGGATCCCGTTTCATTCTTCTACATGTGGCCTGCCAATTATGCCAGCACCAGCTGTTGAACAGAGTGTCCTTTCCTCACCTTATGTTTTTGTTTGCTTTGCCAAATACTAGTTGGCTGTATTTCTGGTTCTCCATTCCATTCCATTGATCTATGTGCCTCTGCTGTTTCGGTGACTATAGCCTTCTAAGATAGTTTGAAGTTGGGTAATGTGATGCCTCCAGATTTGCCTTTTTGCTTAGTCTTGCTTCAGCTATGAAGGTACTTTTTTGGTTCTATATGAATTTTAGGGTTGTTTTTTCTTATTCTGTGAAGCATGATGATATTTTGATGGGAATCGCATTGAATTTTTAATTTGCTTTCAGGTCCTGGGCTGAAGAAAGGAAGGAAGTAAAGTATAGTAATGGTTAAAGACCCAGGAAGTTTTTGACCAGGGTTGTGAAAGCTCCTTTCCCTGTAATGGATTAGAGAGGTCCTAAAGATCCCAGCCAGAGACTATAGATCAAATCCCTGCTCTTCAGCATTCTTTGATGTCTCAAGCAAGTATACTTAAATTCTCTAAGTCTCTACAACTGTAAAAATTGAGGCAATAATATCCAGTTCTCACGATTATTATAAGGATTGAATGATAATTGTGTCTGTGAATACTCAGGAACTGCCTGGCAAATAGTAACCTCTTGGTAGTTGAGAATCATTCTAAGGCTATTTTTTTTCTAGCCTGTCACAGTCCTGCCACCAGACTTCATATTCCTTCCTCATCCAGTAAACATAGAAGTGCAGCCTGGAATGCTTTCCATCTTCTGTCTGTTAAAAAACCTACTCAAATTAGCATGTGCGTGGTGAAGTGGTGAGGGGACGGGCTGTGGAGTCAGTAAGAACTCCTTTGGCAGTTGAAATTATTTGAACTCAAAGCCTGTGTTCACCCAATTGTAAAGTAGGAATAATAACATTGTCTCCCTCATAGGATTCTTTTATGACATGAAAAAATGCATGGGAAAAACTGAGCACAATGGTTGGTAGCAAGCAGTCAACAAAGTACATCTATTAACTCTGTTAGGTAATAAGAGCTCAACTCAGTAGCATCCTCCTCTCTGAGGATTTTTCTGTAATTGTTCCCTGTGCTGCCATAACACATTGTCTATAGTGCATTTCTTTTCAACATGAAATTGTCATATTGCCATGTGTTAAAATTAGTAATGTATATAAAATGTCTATACAAGCTCATGTGCTCCTTGAGGACAAAGACTGTTTCAGTCATGAGGTCCCTTCAATCAGTGGGGGTTACATAGTAAAGGCTCAGAAGACATTGTTGATCTTAAATAAAGTGATAAATTAAAACAGAAAGGTTTTCTACTAAGGTGATAACTAGGAAGACAGTTATCATGTCCTCTAAACAACAATAAAACCAGCAAGAAGCAAACCATGTTTAATAGTCACTCTAACATAGATGATCAGGAAATTGGTTGTGAGTGAGAAAAAGAAATTGAAATAATTGAGAAAAATATTTATGTGTCGAAAGAAAAGTATGAATCAATTACTAGAGTTAATAATATTAAACAAGTTGCTTGAAAAGCACTGATATACGGATGAATTGGGCAATTTTTCCCAAGCTTTCCAGAAAAATGAATCAAGATCACTCAGCTGCTGACAAGCAATTTTAACCTTTCAGATTCAACATTATTTTCTGTCACCCAGCTAAAGACAAAGGAGTTTACATGCTGTGTATGCAGAATAAATATTAACTGGGTGATTATTCACAATTCATTTTTATGGGCCCTCTCTCATTTGTAGTTACATGTGCAGACAAGCATCCCACTGAGAGACTGGGAGACGGATGAGGAAGAGGTGTGGGAGAAGGGGAAGGGAATTAAACCTCTGCAAGTTTCCACTCACACCACTTCCTCCTTATCTGTGAAATTCTATCTTCTCTGTTATTGTCTAAGACACTGTTGTGCAAACCCTTCACACCTGAAAGTCCTGGGAACAGAACTGTGGTATGAGGTTTCAGATATCAGGGCTAGATATGGGAGTACTTTTCCATGATACAAAAGCAGATAACAGCCCTCACCCCTCAACTCCAGGGCTTCATCAAAGGAGATCAAACCCTTGCTATAGGCAGCAAGTTTGTGTATAGGATGAAGTATGGGAAACAAGGAGGGAGGGAGTGTTTATTCAAACACATATGTAGCCCCTGTCCTAAATCAGTGCCAAATTGGGTGATGGCAAACCTAAGAAATACAGTGTCTCACTTACACAATCCCAGCTCCTCCTCAATGTTAAAGGGTCATTTATAAGTTAACGTGAAAAGAATATTTTTAAAAACTAAACTTAGTATCTATTGTTTGCCCGAAAGGTCCAGGGGGTATTGGTATTGGTGGGAATGGTTCTAATTCTTAGGTTCTGGAAGTCCACAGATTTCTATTCATGCCTAGGATCTGCTACACTCATGGAGGACATCAGGCAAGTTGCTTAACCATGTAAGTTTGGGAGCAGGTAGGCAGTTTCCTAATTGGTACAATGAGATAGTTGGTTAGGTTATCTCCAAGACAATTGGGCTTAATATTTTGAAGATCATAGGTAACTTGGAGAATCTGATGAAAACTGTAAATCTTCTTTCCAGAAGAAAGTACATATATTTGACTTTTAACATTTATTTTCAGAAACTTTATGAACACCTTGAATTTATTGACAGACTGCAGGTCCCTGTTCTAAAGGATTGTTGCATAGTGTTTTGGATAGTTTGAATACTAAGAATGAATACCAAGAGGGTGTAAAGCACAAGGGCACTACTTTTGCCTTCAAATACACCAAGTTAAAATTTAATATTCCAGAGAATATCAAGTTAAAAATGAAAGATCTGATATCTTCTGACTTTTAATCCATACAGTATTATAAAGGTTTAATCAAATGAATTTAAATTATAAGCCTTAGGTTTCTTTTGTATATTTTTAAATAAAACTGAATTTTCCTAGTGAATTAAACTTTCTACTTGCACTAAGATTTCAAAGATATTTCCCTAGCGAAAAATATTTGGCTCCAACTGTGAATATACACAAACAAAATTATCATATTTTGGTAAGAACTAATATTTATCTGTGAAACCTCATTGGCCTATCTTAGCTTAAGAAATGCCCCCTCCACCACTTTCATGTGACCACTGTTTCAAAATATTAAGAAAACAGACTAAAGGACTGATGACTTAACAGAAGCACTATGTTGATACACTCATGGACTCCCTTTTAAAAATCTACTTACTGAACTGGAGCATTTTAAAAATTGTTGCAACAGGTCAAACATGAGACAAGTCAGGTAGGAAGTGAGAACAAACATAGGCAATTTCAACATATGCAGAAAATGTCAAGATCATGTCACAATCATAACATGGCTAAAATCTCCATTTGGGATGAAAAGTACTGGGTATCTTAACATCCTCCAAATTACCTACATTTTTTTAACCTAAAAACTTAGACCATCTTATTTATTTATGTAATTCCCAAGTCCAGATCAGTATTTGGCACACTGTTCTTACTGCATGATCTTCTTTTACTTCTTCCCATTTTTTGGAAAATGTCAGAGTAGTATGAAGCAGAAAGATCTGTATGCCTTTCATTTGCCTGTTGTAGAGCCAGAAATCCTGTTAGATTCAGTTCCTTGAGCAAAAGTGTTGAGTCCTCAGCTATCTTCCTTTCTAGTGTAAATATTTCTGGAATATATAACACTTGAATGAGATGTTAACTCATTAATGTAATGTAAAATATGGTCTCTCTGTTTAATTTCATACAGATACCCGAATCTGGGGCATTGAGGAAACCAAAGACACAATGGGCAAGGACAGATGGATTTTGATTGCATTGAGAAGAGGTAAGAGCCTAGGAAACAACTAAGAACATGAGCTGAGATGAGATGTGGTGGGAGGTGGGAGGAGGATGGAGGTACCTGGTACAGAATGTTAGAAGAACGAGCAGAAAACACAAAGGCAAACTTGGCCTTCTTCATTTTCATTTCGAATAATTCCAATCCAGTTGACAAGAAATTATATGTACCACACTACTCTGAATGTGTCAGTTATTTTATTTTGAAAACTTTTGCACATGGTAGGCAGTAAAAATATTTGTGGAATGAATGAAATTATCACCAACACCCCTATGCCATATGATAACTAAGTTAAGAATCCTGCTCATTAAAATGCAGTTCTAAAGCTGAGGCCCCCTTAGAGCAGACTGACTTTTATCAGAAACTGTATGGCCATCTGTCCTGAATAAATGCCTTTAAGGTCATTTTTCAAAATTCTGCATCCTGTATTTCTTCCAAGTCATGGAATCTGTGCATTTTGTTCTACTATATTTTCTTTGCTTTTCCTTGTGGCCATGTTGATAATACAACTCTTACTACCACAGGATTGACTGCTTAACAGAATCACTGTGTTATATTAGTGACACGTATTGAAATCTAACAGGCGTAAGGAATTAGAGTAGCACCTCACAGTGCATTAGCTTATTTGCATCAGGTGTGTATTAACATTATTCCCATTTTACCAATTGAAAGTCTCGGAGTTAAAAGTCATACACTTAGTAAGCAGTGGAGCAGATTTCTGTCCCTCATTGAGTGAAGTGAAGTCATGGCCCCCAAGCCCTGTGCTGTGCAGCTTGTGCTTTGCAGTGAAAGGGCGCCTAGTCAAGGTTGCTGACAAGTGAAAAACAGTTTGCCATATTAATTGAACATTAAAGTAGAGCTAAAGGATCCCAGAGAATAATAAATATTGAGGCCCTGGTGCCAGGTCGGCTCCATTTTTTTTCTGGAATATGAAGTTCCCACTCTTCTAAATCTCTGCCCACGAGAGCCTGCTGCTCATCAGGCAAAATACAAGGAGTTGGTCTGGCAGAGGGTGGTGCTGCCTTCATGCTCTGCCCAAAGGTGTGAGTGACATACAGCCTGCAAGTGACCTTGATACGTAGGCCGTTTCTCTCCCACCCCTTCTCAGGACCTAAGGGACTCTACAAAACCTTCCTGCTTGCTATAGCTTTCTGAGAGGCATAGGGCCCCCCAGGGAAATGGCACTGGGGAGGTAATCTTGCTTCTAGCAGTTCCTGTACTCACTGCCTCATTCTTCTAAGCTAGCCTGGTGGAAACTGCCTGTCCCAGCCAGTGAACCAGAACCACATCCCTGTTCCTTTCTGTAGAGCAATAAAAGCAAAGTCTGGTTTGTGTCAGCTGTGGCTGACCTGGGTCACAAGTCACCCTCAGGGAAGCAGACTGGTTTTCTGAACACTTTCTGAGTTCCAGCCTCTTTGGAGCAAGAAGACCAAAAGTAGGAGTTCATAACTTGCTAAGAGGTAGGGCTACTAATTATCCTGGGCCTGCTCTGCTATTGGCATTTTAACATAAATTCTTATTTGTCACCACATTGCTGTGAAGATGATCAGAATATCCCTGGTTCCCCAACTGGGAGGCTGTGGCTCAGCAAGGTGAAGTAATGTACCCATGGCAAACCCTAGAGAATGTCAAGACTGAGCTTTAGACCCAGTCCGACTGGCTGGGAAGTTGACGCTTTCCCCTGTTTTATACTACTCTATAGCCCCTCCCTCATGAGCCCCTCTGTAGGATGGTCAAACATGAGGTATCAGTGTCCACTCCCCATGAGAAGCTCATCTTTCCAGCTGAGGGCTAGATTCTTGCACCATTCATTCTTCTGAGCCAGAGAAGGGCTCTTAAACTCTTCCCTCTCTTGTCCACTTCCTATTGCAACTTCATTACATTTGGTAAGCTAGGACATCTGGTTTTGTAGTGGCCTTCACCTGAGATTAAATTAATCCTTGACTGTGTCCCATGCACTATTCTCTAAAACCCAGAAAGTTTACTTGCAAATGGTTTGAAAGCCAATGCTGTTTCTGATTGGGACACAGAATGCTCAATAGAAGATAGAGAAACACAGAAATTGACTTTACCCCCACCTTTACCATGTGATCTTCCAGGTCATATATCAGAACGCCTGGGCATGGGGTAATAAAAGTGTAAGGAAAGACCAGATAGGCTCATCCCAAACTCTGACACTTAATGGCTGTGACCACAGGCAAATAAGGTTCTCTGGATCTCAGTTTGTTCATGTTTACCTTTCAGGTAGGTATTACCTATAGGAGCCCACTCAAATTAAGGATGGTAAATGAAGCCAGAACCCTAAAGAGCTATTCATCCTCCAAAAAAGAATAAACTACGTTAAAAGAAAAAACAAACAAAACCAAAAAACACCTCCACAAAGAAAGTCAACAAGGAAAATTGTCTGGTAATGTTTTCAAGAGACCTAAGAGGGAGAGGATTCTTGATAACCTATAGCTATTTTTACCAATTCCACCCTTTCGTTGGAATATGGCTTAGGAAGTCTCTGCCTATGCAGTGCCTTAGTTTTCCTCTCTGTAGAATGGAAGTAATCTGAGTCTCCTGCCTGTCTTATGCATTCTCACAAAAGTTTTACAAGATATACCTGATAGCTGTGAAACATTGAGTTCCCTAGGGACAGTCTATAGGAACAGATTTCAGCAACCCAATCACCCATAGCCAATATATAATTTTATAACTTTTTTTTTTCACTGTGACTATCCATTAGACTGTGAACTCCATGAAGCAGAAAATTGTGTTAGATTTTGCTCACTGATGTATCACTGGATAAGAGGCTGCAGTGCATTGCTCAGGTCCTGCCTTCAGGATGGAGACATGCTTGCTCCTAACTGCTGGAAGCATCAGCTGCCAATGGTTCAGTTGATTGCCTTCCTAGAAACTGCCCTTGGTGAAATAATGTTCTTTGCCCAATGTTCTCTTTCCTCTACAGTTGCAGACCAGTGGCTGGTCAATACCATGGTACAAAGGCCTGGGCCCCTTGCCTCAATTCAGGACAACTCTGAAAGGCTACCCCCAGCTCCAGAACTCTCTGAAGGGCCAGCTGAGGCCTTGATCAAAACTGCAGCACAGTTTAACTTCTTCTGCCAAGTCCAATTTCCCTCACTCAGAGATGATGTACCCACCAGCACTTCTCAATAAACCTGCAAGCAAGTCTGTAATTCACGATCAATTTCCCAGGAACCCAACCAAAGACACTCATTGTAGGGTTCAATAATATTTGATGAAGGCTATTTGAACATTGGAAGGGATAAAGTTGCCAGCAAAATCAATTCAATTTGATATAAACATCCTTCAAGAGAGGGAATATAAACCATGGATTCTTTCCATAGTTTTATAGACAAAAATTCCATAAGATATAGGAGAGCCTTCAGTTAATGATGCTGTCATAATTTGTTATTTCTTTGAAAGACTTTTAAATGATTGATACAGGGCATAATAAATGAAAAAGTCCAAAGTGACCATAGTCACATAACCATCAGTCAACAAACTCTTAAAATCCTTTAAAAATAAAGATGGTTTGCCACATGTAAAATTCAATAGACTTAATTATTTTCAAATGAACATTAAGTTTTCATTAATTTTCATCTGGCCAAATTAACCAAAAGGAGAGAGGACAGTCTATATATCAGTCAGTGTCTATCAGGTCAAGTTTAAATTACATTAGTGTAAGTGGATCAGGAACATGTGAATTAGATTTAACCTTTGGATGTTACGAATGTAATAATTAAGGCCGTCACCCTGGCAGATGGAGATTCTGCCCAAATACCACTGAGCTCATTTCCTCATTACTCTTCAAGATTCTGTACAACAGCACTTAATAATGGAAGTCAACTCTCAGTTGACATTCTCCCCACCCAGTTTATTTTTTCACCTGAACATCAGAGATATGTCATTTATGACACTAGATCATTGTTCATTGGGACACAACACAACAGAAGATGGAGAAACAGAGCTCCCATTGACCCACCACCTTCACTCATGCTATAACAGCCTAGCTGCCTCCACATCCTGTCTCTTCTGTTACTACCACTCGGGGTTGAGTGGGCAGAAGGCCTGCATGGAAAATGACCAATTTTGTTATTAAAGATTTCAGGACATTTGTGCTGAGAAAGTCAACGAACAAAATGTGCAAAAACTACCTCTGAATAAGTGCCAGGCAAGTTTCCTTCTTTGTTTTAACCAATTTATATTCATTATCTTGAGTCTTCTTGAGAGCCAGATCTGTGGATAAGTATTATTATATGTTTTACAAGTGATCAAACAAATTCAAATAAGCAAATAGATTACCCAAGACTGCACAATAATTAAAATAGCAGAACTGGGATTGAAATCCAGGGCTAGACTAATAGACACTGCCAGGACATTTTGCTCCTTTATTTTTTATAAGTGATTTCAACTTGCGAAACGAAGTAAAAGCAGAAATCCAAAAGCACCGGCCATCCTGGAGAAATCAGTTAATTTCTGGTGGCTTTAGTGACTAACCCTGTTATAAGAGCCCAATCAAATTAGGGAGGGTAAATAAAGTCAGAATGCTAAAGAACCATTTATCTTTCAGAAAAGATTACATTAAAACAAAAACAAAAAACACCACCACAAAGAAGGTCAACAAGGAAAACTGTTTACTTAAATGTAGCCATAGAGAAAAATAATATTCCCAGAGAGTTTTTTTCATTAAAATTTAGCCCTTTGAGGAGAGATCCAAGATGGCGGATTAGGAGCAGCTCAGGATCGCAGCTCCCAGTGAAAGTGCAGAGGGTGAGTGGACGCCGCATTTCCAGACGGATTTTTATTACCCTCAGACCAGGAGATTCCCAGGCGGAGCAGCCCCACAGGTCGCTAGTGCGGCTGTTTTGGCCGGCGCGGCTGTTTCGGCCGGCGCGGCTGCTTTGCCGGCGCCGCAGCGCGGCGGGTCTCCATACAAAATCCACTGGTCTGTGTGCCCTTTTAACTGGCGAGTGGAGCTACGGGAAGGCAGATTAAAAGGGGGACTGAATCAGGGAGCCAGCCCAGGAGATCCC